>CM060961.1:93313634-93513634 GCA_030765045.1 Tenodera sinensis | reverse complement strand
GTGGTAGTATGTTGTGCGGGACGCCACACTGATCGATTTTTAAATAGGAAATGCACGGTTTGGACGCTGGAGAGCGTCAAAGTTTGTGAACAACCGGTTATGACAATTTAACATTCGTTTTGGTATCTTAATACTGAAGGTATGCAACTCTTTAGCCATCTGTGTACTGGGATGAACGACCTGAGTATAATAACATTTCTGCATATGCGCTCAATTCCTCCATAGAGTCCTTGGTGCGCATCCTACTACGTCACTTGTGTAGTTTCTAGTGCAGTAACGTTTTTAACAGCAGTACGACACGTACCTGAACACAGCGGCTCAAATAGCCAACTTGAGCACACTTGGACATAAATGTGCGGAAGTACCCCAAATTTGTATATACAAATCGATGGATTGGTAGAGGTAGACCAGTTCCATGGCCAGCACGGTCGCCAGGTCTGACACCTCTGGACTATTTTCTGTGGAGTTGTATGGAATATGGTGTATGACACTCCTGTAACGTCAGCGGAGGACCTTATTGCTTGAGTTCATGGAGCGATTGAAACTTTTCAAAGACAACCGCACGTATTGGGTCATGCACATGAGGCTTACCACCGTCGATGTAGGATCTGCGATGATATAGGAAGTACATAGTTTGAAGCCCGTTTGTAATAAGGACAGCTCGACGGTGGCTTTATTGACGAAATGTGAACGTACACCTATCTCATACTTCGATGCGCTACAGCGTCCAAACCGTGCATTTTCGGACAGGGGTTCCTATTTGAACATCGACCAGTTTGCCATCCCTTACAACATACTAAGCGTTGTCAGTGTTACGTCCTGTATATTTCATCATAACAGACAATGAATGAAAGGGAATGTTGTACTTAATGGGAATGGCTATAGTCCACGTAGTCCTGTTTACTATAAATGACTTACATAACTGGTAAACCATAAGAGATAGACCAAATCTTACTATACAAAAAATTTAGATCTCGTTAAAACACAGTTTGTCCAATTGAATATTTTGTGGAATGAACAATTTCGGAGATATTCCTTGTTATTTGAGTGAGTTTTGTACTACTGATACTTTTTCAACTTTCCTCAAATGGAAGGTGGATATTCACTTTTTTATATCTTAGCGGTGCAAAGAGAACGGAATTCCAAAGCCTTCATATAGCGCCCAGCTGATTTGACTATAAAAGCGTACTGCAGGCCATTACAAGGCATTTGAGTTTTACAATACTGTTATAAGCAATTATTAATTATATTAAGTATATGCAAGATCTGTGACTTGTTTTACTAGGACGCCAAATTCTGGTTCTTGCATACTAATAACGTATTTGAAAAGTTTCTGCTCTTCTTCCACACAGGGATATGAGTAACATACTGTAGTGGCATACAATATTGTAAGTACTTACGTCTCCAGCTTCTAGTTTAACTGTCTATAAGGCCAATCAATGTAATTAACGCTCTTCCACACAATATCCGTGTGCAGGACAGGTATGTCGCCATTAAGGTATGTTATTCATATAAATTCAGATCTCCTTTTGTGGTCTACCGGGGAAAAATGCGAGTGGTTGGAGAATTTAGTGCCGTGTCGGCATGTTGGCGATGATGGCATAGTGTTACAGCAGCCGGTCGATCCGTGGTTCAAATCCCGGTCATGGCATTGATTTTTCAGTCTCATTCTACTCTTTCCAATCCTGCTCTGCACATGGCCATGGTGTGGAAGGACATTAATTATATCAACATTTAATTTATGAATAATTAATCACTACATTATCACGGCTAATTATTACTTTTGAGGCCACTATCGCTATGTACATTTATAATAACAGCAGTGTAATGTAATTTAATTGTTATGCATTAAGAAACCTAGGGTATCTAATTTGGTAATACTGGCTTTCATGAATTGAACACTTGTAATAACAAGTTTAATGCAAGCACTGCGCTTACATAAGGATAAATTTTATGGTATGAAAGTGGTAAATAAATTATGAAGTTTGACTTTCGAATCATTTACTGAAATGGTGACGAAAATGCCAAGAATGGGTCCTCTGTTTCTAAACTATTACCTACATAAAGAATGTTATGACCAGGGAACGGGATTTTAGTAGTAACCATAGGCATAATATTAACGGCATGGAGTATAGAGCAGGCACGTAGCGTGCCCGCCTCGGTAGCGTGATGGTTAGCGTGTCTGCCTCACGTTCAAGAGGTCGCGAGTTCAAATCTCGCTTAGGGTAAGTTATCCGGTTAAGGTTTTTATTCCGAGGTTTTCCCTACCCTGAGAAGACGAATGTCGGGTAACTTTAAGCTCCATGGAGCATCATTTGAGCATCATTTCACCCATTTCATTCCATTCATCCATCCGATATAACACAATGTTGGAGGACGTTAATTAAAAAAAAAAACAAAGGTAGCGTGAGGGTTGTACTGCCTTCCACTGTAGTTGTTTACGAGAGAACTGCAAGATCGCCGGCGCTTCCACTTCCCGTAGTAGGTGTACGGTTAACTTGATGGATTTCTTACTAAAACCCCACTACCTGGTTATGACTTATAGATATTACATGTACTTATTTGCTTGCTCTCTGGCACTACAGGTCGGGGTGACATTTGGCTTCTTTAGCAAGAGCCTTCACCTTCCATTATCCAATGCTTCCTGTCTCCAATTTCTTATCCCTATCACTCAAGTATCTCTCTCTCTACTTCGTCTATCCATCTACTTCTTGGGCGTCCTCTTTTACTCACTCCGTACATCTGTGCTCTTGAGTATTTTCTTTGGTGTTCGTTCATCCGATCTTCGTTTAACATGTCCAAACCATTTTGTTCTTCTTGCTCTTATAAACCTTACAATATTTTCTTTTCCTAAATATTTGTTCAATTTCATCATTACTTCTAACAATTCTCCATCTATCATTTTCGCAAACAGTTCCATATATTCTCCTTTTAATTTTTCTGTCCAATATTTTTAGCTTATTTATTTCCGTTGCTGTGAATGTCCATGTTTCTGCCCCATTACATACTATAGGTCTTACTATGGTCTTATATAGAGTGTCCCAACGTTAGATCGAAAAACTTTGGGAACTGTTAGATAATATTATTTTAAACACTTTTTGTTAAGGAAAGTGTTTTGCTGCGGTGTTTCATTTAAGCGCTAGACGACTTAATGTCATAGATTACTGCCTCTCATGCAGTTTAAGTATTTACCGCAAAATCAACCATGCAAATTAGTATTGCATTTATCTTAGTCAGGCTCACAATCTTAATCCAAGAAACAAATACAGAGCGCATAAACAAAACATCTCATTGTTTACAGTTAATCACAGCTTTACTATTCAAAATTAGACCGACAAAAATTTAAACCAGAGAAATGGCTGTGTCTGCGAGAGTACGGCAGAATAGGGCATGTCGATGCACTCTTTGTGTTAATAGCGTTCTAACATTTGCTTTCAATAGTAAAGCTGTGATTAGCTGTAAACAATGAGATGTTTGTGTTTTGTTTGTATTCTGTGTTTGTTTCTTGGATTAAGATTGTGTGCATTACTAAGATAAGTGCAATACTAATTTGCATTGTTGATTTTGCCGTAAATACGTAAACTGGGTGAGAGGCAGTAATCTATGACATTAACTCGTCTAGCGCTTAAACGTAGTACCGCAGCAAAAACCTGTCCTTAAGAAAAAGTGTTTAAAATGATGTATATCTATCAGCTCCCAAACTTTGTTGTTCTAATTTTGGGACATTCTGTATAATTTAACCTTTGTTGCTCTTGATAGTAATTTAGAAGAGAAGATATTGCATGTATTTACCCTAATTTCCTTCCACAATCCTTGATCAGAATCCACAATTTTGTTGGATGATTACAACAACCACATGCACAATAAAATGATTCTCAACACAGTTCACAAAATGAAGAGAAGTTGCTAACAATTACGCACGTATTCACGTTTCTTTCTCCTCAGTACTTTAGGGGTGTAATCCCAATAACTAGTGCTATCTATCGGCAGACATTTAAACTACTACGAGGGAACCTTAGACAGGAAGCAAAAGCTTATCACCAACTAAGGTATGTCACCAAATAAGGTTTCCTTGCCCTACCATTATACCACATCAGATCTTCTAATCTGTCAGTTTGGAAGAGTCGGCAAGAAACTTCATCTTTTAGTTTTTAAAGACTAAAATTAGGCCAAAAAAAAAAACAAAAAAAAAACAGGTTTTGCAAATTGTATTATGCCCAAAAAACTATTTTGAAACGTTGACTTCCACACATAAGCATTTAAATAGTCAACAGCATAAGGCCAACTGGCCTATGTTTACTTTCAATGCCACCTAATTAATTGATATGACCTTGATAAATGGTGCACTTTTACCATTAAAACTCTTCATAGACACGGAGTAATTTATAATCAATCTTGTTGAAATTTTCAGCAGAACCTCTCAGAGAATGAACTAAAAAACTGGAATTTGGTTTTCGCCACACTTAAATTGCTCAAGATGTGACATAATTCAACAACTGTGAACAAATTTTAGAAACATATTTAATGGTTGTTTTTTCTGAAATAACCAGAAGTGCGGAAAAGTCTATATGCCAGTATTGTGCATTAGTATTACCTATATAAAGTTATATAATTTTATGTTTTCAAGATGTATAATTTCTGCTGGTGTCCAACAGCTTTTTATTTAATAACTGTAATAAAACTAAGACATTAAAAAGTTATTAAAGATATCTGCATGAAACATTTATTTTGATAGAACACTTTATGATCACATTTTGAAAACAGTTGGTTAAGAACTGCAATGTGTAGAAATTTCACCTACTTGGGTACTTGCAGGTCGCAAGAAACAGGGCAAATTTTAAATCGCAGTTTACATGTGCAATTTTATTTTATCCAGAATTAGATCGCAATTGACAAACCTTGTATTCAAGAGCAACCTCGAAACTATCCCAGGCATAAGTAGTCTTTTGATTAAGTGACTGTCCCTTCCCCTTATCGGAAGGGACAGGTTTGTTGATAACTGGAATACTTAGCGTTACATAACAAAAGTACATATAAAAAAAGCTGATGTGTTGCACTCACATAACTTTCTCCACTCTTGTACTAACCATTCTTACAAACTCTTATTCCTCTATCTTCTTCGTATTAGTTGAGATAAACATTTGCAGTAATTTGTTATTTTTTATTTCCTTGTAGGTACAAGGGGAATATTAGAATACAGTAGGATTTGAGCGATAGTCAAATCTTTTAAAGCTTTGAGATCCCGTTCTCTTTGCACGCTTAACCTATAAAAAATGAACGATGTTCCATTTCAACAAAGGTTTAAGTTTTCCGAAACTGACACACATAACAAGGAACATCTCCAAAACGGTTCACCCTATTCAGACATAAATGTGTGTTTTAGGGAGATCTACATTTTTTGTACAGTACGGTTACGAGTTATTCAAAATATACATTTCATTTCTCATAAAAATTTCTCAAACATGTGGCATTTTAATCAAAATCGTTAGAGCCATTTTCAAGAAAATCAAAATTTTCGAAAAAACTTCCATGTAAAGGGTAGTTTAGGATGGGGCTATTTTCTTCAAAATCTTTGTGTCGCATCCTTGAAAGACAATAAAGTTAAATACTAACTTTGGCGTTTAACCGACTTTTCGTTCTTGAATTATTCTATCCACAGACTGACACACAGACACAGACACACACACACACACACACACACACACACACACACACACACACACACACACACACACACACACACACAAATACGAACCTTTTTCTAAAAATGCTTTTTCTGGATTCAGGGGGTTTCAAAACGTATATTACCGGAGAAATCGCGACATCGAATTTTTGGGTGGAATACAACACTTCCTTCTAAACAGTAGAGAAAGTAATTCAATCGAAAATAATGTTGAAATGTACATAATCGATAAAAAGAACTGTAAAAAGAAAGAATATACCAGACACTATGAAATATTTCTCAGAACGCAACTTACGAAACAAATTTAAATTAGAGAATTATATGGGTTAAATTATGAAACTGTATCTCAAGCAATGGGATCACGCGACACACATTTGCCATTACCCCAAGCTCGATTACACCCGCCACCCTGCAAACCGCATATCCCGTTATATAGTGGTTAAGCCCTAATAAGAGCAGGTACTTACACACCTCGAGCTGTCCTCAGCCTGCCAACTCTCCTCTGCCTCTCTCACTTGCCATTGCAAGTTTATGGGCGCAAGGCGGGTCTTTTCGCAGAAGCTCAAGATACGGTATATATTAAATCGAGTGCTAGTTTAAATTTATTATGTGAATAAGTGAAAAAGACGATGGCACTGAATAAAATGAGCATTTGGCGGAATACGGATAGATATAATATCCGATTATATTGTGAATAATGATAAAAATCAGCCCGGTTACTTTTCTATCACTATTATCTTCTAAAATGTTGCCACAAATACAGCTTTCTTCTGTCGTTAGCACAGCCTACAGTCTTTTGAGCTATCAGAACTCACAGTTTTTACTTCTCATAACCTTGCTTAGTCGTTTTAGCGTCATTCTTCAGTTCCTGTCTCTCATGCATTAATTACGACGATGTAATCACTCGCGACGCTCGTTGAATCTTCTTACGACGTACCAACACTACGACACGAATGCACAGTTGTATCACACTCACCGACACACTGACCGACTCATGTCCGTAACTCAACTTTAAAACTCACTCCAACTTTTCTTCTCAGGCCTTCTTATATACTGGGGTGAACGTCACATGCAGCTTTCTCGAGTTCCACACACACGCATCGGAAATGACGCAGCTGAAAGTCTCGCGAACGTTCTCGACATCCCTTTTGTTTCTGCCGCTTCGATTGTTGACTGTCACGTACACACAGCAGTCGCGCCAGGCAGCCTGACCTTGAACGCTATGGGCACTCGCCGGCTCGGCATGTGCCGTGAAGTAGCTGGGCCCCGTCCGTCCTTTGTTATGCACCGAGCCCGACATCACACTACTACAAAAACTTACCACGCGGAGAAAGTACCTGATTGTACACTCATATCGAGCCCTATCTCGCACATCTCACAAGTATTGTACAAACATACAATAATTACATATTAAAGAATCATTAGTGAAGGGTATGTGATAAAGAATAAACAATCGCGAGTTGATCAAACGTTAAAAAACACAAATAAGCTTAGCGTTACGCACGCAGATTCTAAATTACAATATTCTCAATAATAGCTGAAGATATTAACTTAAAAATCAAATTTTATATAAGAATTTTATATATTTAGTTATTTCTTTGCTGGAGAAAATTAAAAGAATTGATTATTGAGAACTAATTATTTTATTGTCATTTTATTCATAAGAACTTAAAACTGTGCCGATTAATTTACGATTTTGGCAATTTTTGTGATTTGTAGTTTGCGATTTCTTCAGCAGGGGTGCATAGAAGTTCGCTATTCTTTCTGGTTCGCGACACCTGCGTGCTACTTTCACTTTTAGCCAGCTTTGTGTTGCTATTGGGGTGATAGTTTGAAGGATCGCTTCACCCGAGTGAATGGGTCAGCTTTCTGGTGCTCAATATTTCACGTGTTCGTCTTAGCCCATTACAAGTTTATTGTACTGCTAACTTTTGTAATACTCCGATATTTATACAAAGCCACAAACAGGACAAATTATCATCTCGATGTTAAACTTCTTTGTAAATTTGTTGCTTAGTGTTAGTATATGTGCAGTGTATTCAAGCCAATCATTTCAGAATGTATTTATATTCTTATTGCGCAATTTACTAAAATGTGCAGGATTTATTCAAATTAGTACTGTATCTAAGTTTTTTAAAAATTGTTAGTGTTGCGCATACTCCAAGTTATACCTTGATATTTAAAGTTCCTTATGATTTAACATGCACATAAACTTGGTAATGCGAAGTGAACGTTTGTTTCTTGGACGGAAGTTTTGCTTACGTACATATGTAACGGCCGAGGTCATTCACTCTCTACGATTTCTTTGGCCTTTCAATCTTTCCTTTTCAGAATTAGTGTGAAAAAATGTGTACAATATAAAAAAGATCACAAGGTTTTCTAGACAAACTATTTAACTCCAGCTACTGATATTTGTATTGTCCACCATTCATTTTGGTGCTTGGCAAAATGCAACTCAATATAACTCCAGTTTGTTATTAAACACTTTCTGTTAACCTTTATATCTAATTTAATGCAATATTAATTTAATGTAATATATCTAAATTAGTAATATCTAATTTAATGCAGCGTTTAGCAGATAGAGCGAGTACTAGTTCAATTTGGTAGCAGGGACTGTTTCTTTGAGTCGACTAATTTGTGTTAATTGTTGCGCCATTATGGCCGGAACCTTATTTGAATTATGTGTACGTGTCGGACATTATCTAGCCTCAGCTGACGTGCCGTCAATTTTGTATGCACTCCGTCAGGTACTGGTACTCGGCGTCTCATTTGGTTAGACGGTGGCCTATTGATCCCAACGTCGCGGGTTCAAATCCGATCCAGACCGATGGTTTTTAAGTGTGCCAGAATAACCAGAATCATAATCATATCATCATCATTATTATCACTATCGTTATCGTTTGCGTTATCGTTATCGTTATCGTTATTATTATTATTATTATTATTATTATTATTATTATTATTATTATTATTATTATTATTATTATTATTATTATTATTATTATTATTATTATTATTATTATTATTATTATTATTATTATTATTATTATTATTATTATTATTATTATTATTATTATTATTATTATTATTATTATTATTATTATTATTATTATTATTATTATTATTATTATTATTATTATTATTATTATTATTATTATTATTATTATTATTATTATTATTATTATTATTATTATTATTATTATTATTATTATTATTATTATTATTATTATTATTATTATTATTATTATTATTATTATTATTATTATTATTATTATTATTAATATTATTGTTGTTATTATTATTATTATTATTGTTGTTATTATTATTATTATTATTATTACTATTATTATTATTATTATTATTATTATTATTATTATTATTATTATTATTATTATTATTATTATTATTATTATTATTATTATTATTATTATTATTATTATTATTATTATTATTATTATTATTATTATTATTATTATTATTATTATTATTATTATTATTATTATTATTATTATTATTATTGCAGAATAAAAACAAGGTTAAGACCTTAATCGTTACATATGGACTTATTCATCAGTCTTATTAATAATATAATAATCATGATGATTATTAACTTAACGGTAGTCGGTAGTCAATCAGGAAGAAAATGCCAATACCGAGTGGGATGGCTCAGGCGCATTCGGGAGGGTTCGATTCCTGTGATATGGGTTTTTCTGTGGGTTTGCCTTGTCACTTAAGCGAATGCTGGGGTGCATGATTTCACACCACGGTTTCCATCCCATCATATCCCTTAATTCCATTTCCTTGTCATCTTTCAGATGTGCTTTCACGCGAGTGGTGTTGACGTGCCGGACAGATGGTGTGGATGCTTGCGCATTTTGAGTTCTGCGCTCGGCCCTAGGTGACCTTTGGGCGGACGCTGTCCTCCGTAGGGGGGAGACGCCTGTCGACACTGTACCCACGGAGCGCTAGCTCCGGCGGGGTTGAAATGCCTGTGCGACACCGGATCCGCAGTGGACGTGACTGCTCGGCGGGGTCCGGTGCTAGGATGAAGAGATCTCAACAATTGTTAGGAACTTCCACGGGACCCTGTGGCACCCTATGGTTCCCTCACTTCATCCCTGCCTCCTGGGGGGAGTGATAGGCACAATACATCTGAGTTGGTCTCAATGCGCGAGTTGTCCTCCTCTGTGTTTACCTATAACCTAAATACCAATTCATTGGCAATGTTAACCCAGGGTAAACGCTTAAGGTGAGGTAGTTAAGTAACTTATCAGTTAAGTGGGGAGAAGCAGATGACGGAGAAACGTTTGGGGAGCGTGCATTTCATTAGTATTGCCCGGAAGTTTATGCATTTGCATATTATTTTCCTCTGTTATAATTACAATAATTCTGGTAAGTGATGTGCACGAATCGTCAGCTTATTAAACCCAATATGATGTCGCATATAAATGCATATTTCGGCTTTTCTGACTAAGTCACCATATTTCCATCATTTTAATGTTCTGTGGCATAAAATCGTCTTAGAAATGTTCCAAGTCCGAAGTAAAGCCACTTGTAAACACGTCAGGGAAACGCGGGAAAAAAAAAAAAAAAAAAAAAAAAAAACACCACACACCAGCCTAAGCAAAAGGAATTGGGACAATATTTAGGAAACAAATATCACTTTTCTTCCGATATGTTTACGTGGATCACTGTTAGCATTAGATAGACCGCTTTGGAAACTTACTAATCCTAATTTGAGAAACTTTCTTCATAAGTATACCATACATCATGTACCTGAAGAAACACGTCAGTCGTTGGTACGACAATGTTGTATCAAGAATGCGGGATAAGCTGGAAAATGGGTTTCCATAGATGAAATAACAGATTCTGAAGGTAGATTTATTGCAAATGTAATACTGAGCATTGAACATTTGTGATCACATACGTGGATAATTTATTTCAGTGGATAGGCTAGTGGGCATAGTAGAAAACATTTTTGAAAGCCCCATCGAGAGTTCAGTTATTTAGGTCCTTAGTGCCACCAGCTTCACTTCCTCCTGAACCAATATTAACAAGATTGGGGAAGGGGTTGATAGTGTCCTCTACTGTGCTGAGTATCTACAGTCAGTAAAAGAGGTTATTAATTCCTTAAACCCTAGTGTGGTATCCATTCTTAAGCCCACAATTTGTGTAATAGTGAATTGGAAGCTAATCTTTTTAATTCTTTTTTTTTTTTTCCTTCTTTTTTTGTCTGTCCACTTTTCCGGATTACCTAAAGCTAATACCTCCTTAGAAAAAATAGCGCTGGCCTTAAATGAAGTGCTGTAGGCATTTCAAGAAACAACATCCAACTTAAATTGTGTTTCCGGAAGCGTAGGGAAAATACTAAAGAATAAAGTGAAGGGTGTAATATGAACAAATCCTGGATATTAAAAAATACATATTTAAAGCTGGAGACATTGTAAATGATCAAGCCCACCAACTGCTGGCAGGCTGAGGTTCAGCCTGACATATTTTGCTGCGTACCTACCCCCACTAGGGTTTAACCACAGATAGATATTTAATAGGAAATTTCAGGGTGGGGTGTCCACAAATTTAGGATGATTGTGTTTGAAGGATACTTGATGCCCCTTGACAGTTGTCTTCAGGATACAGTAAGATCTGCATTCTGGTGAATTAAAAAAGGTTTTAAAATAGAATTTTAAAATTTTGAATTTTGAATGGAGAGTAATTTTGAGATCCGAACAGCTCTTGATTGGGACTATAGATGGAGCTCAGCTTTAGCTGCTGATGGAGTTGCTTCTTAGTTACACCGTATGCCCGTAGGCCATGCGAGGAACCTGGTACGACATAAAGCGGCGTATTCTGGGATCTTAGTCCCCAAGATACCTAATCAGGGCGCATTGGTGAGTTGGTAGTTTCTCGTAGAATTTTGTAGCCCGGCACCCAATTTCATCCTCTACGTATGGAAGAGATGAGGCTTCGTACAGTAGAGGAAAGGTAGGGGAACACAAAAGATGGACCGGAGTCCTCTGTTCTGTGCTCTTTGGAGCCACAGGATGCAACTGCCTGCGCCCATGCCCCAGACTTCACAGGCATATAACATGAGGGAGATTACAAGAGCCCGGAAGAAATGTAACTTCAGGCGGGCTGGCATCTCGGACCTCAGCATGGGGTACAGTTTAACTCCCAAGTAGGTGATGGAGATTCTCCACCAGATCCGTTGTCCTCGAAATTGAAAGGTGGGGCAGTCTGCGGGGGTGTGGTGCCTCGTTAAGAGGATGGCGTGGATCTTGTCCACGTTAACGGAGATTCGCCAACGCCGACACCACTCTTGGATGAGGCGGAGGTGTCCTATATGGGCTTGAACGCTCTGAGAATGTGTTTGTTGGTGCAGAACAGCAGCACGTCATCAGCATATTCAGCTACGCTGACCAGTGGCTGTGATAGGAAGTCTGCCATATTGATGCTGAGTAGCGTGGGGGACAGCACAGAGCCTTCGGGGGACTCCGCCTCTTGTTGGTCTTAGTGTAGATGTTCTCCCCGCGACTGTGACTTTGAATGCACGGTGTCTGAAGAAGCTGTGTAGTATGTTGTTGATTTGAGTGGGTAGTCCCAATTGGATTAGTTTGTGTAGGAGCCTCGCGTGCCAGGTCGTTGAGAAGGCCCTTTCATCGTCCAGAGATATCGCAGCAGTAAGGGCGCGTTCCCGGAATCCCAGGATAGCAGCCTCCACCACCCGCAGCAGCTGCTGAGGCGCAGAATGCCCAGGAAGAAACCCGAAATGGTGTTCAGAAATGGCTTGAATGTCCTCCACCAGTGGAGACAAGCGGTTTAAGACCATTCTCTCGAGTACTTTCAAGAGGGTCGATAGGAAACTTATGAATCGGTAGTTGGAGGACTGCACCGGGTCTTTACGGGCTTCAAGATGCAGATCACCCGAGTCTCTCACCACTCTCGCGGAAAGTGACTCAGGGTGAGACAGATGCTGAACACCCTAATCAGAAAGAGGTTGACGAAGGTGACGAAGCATGAGGGGGTCAGCCCGTTAGGTCCCGCCGCCCTTTTGGGTTTGAGGTGCTGGAGTGCGCCATGGAGTTCACTAGGGCGTATTACCGGGAGTCGTTCCGCATCCCCCGGGGACGTCGACGGACGTCCCGGCGGACACATTCCGAAAATCGTCCTGGTGGTCGTATCTTGGTCACACGGTACATTCCAGGAAGTCGGCTAACACATTTGCATTGGTTTGGGGTTCATAGACCAGGCCTCGGGTGCCCTGGAGTGTAGAGGTGTATTGGTCTGGACGGTTGCGATGACTTTTACCACACGTCTCCAGGCTGGTCATCTTGTCCTCCCATGCTTGCACCTGGTGCTCGCGCAGACGTACTCGGACCTATCGGCGCAAGCGCCGCAACAGGTCTCTGTTGTGGGGGGTACGGTGCCACTGGTAGAGTCCCCGTGCCGCACAGGAGTGGCGGGTAAAGAGGATTATGTCTAGTGTGGGTGCTGCGGCTTGGACTACTAGGTTTTGGGCAGTTCGGGTCACAGTGGATGTGAAGGAAGAGAGCCCCCATGATGGTTGGGATGGAGGAGCGGAGGCAATTGCGAACGCCTTCTCAGTCCGCTTCTCGAATTTGAATCGAGCTGTCATGACTGGCAATCCGAATGTTGAATCTGAGTGTTACTGTTAACTCTGGATTGTGGTCAGATTGAAGAGCGTTTATTGACGTGAGGGTGAGATGAAATGGGAAATGCTTGATGATCGCAAAGTCGATAATTGAAGGTAGTCCTCGGCCTTGCGGATGGTGTGTGGGTTGCCACGGGCCCTGCACACGAAGCTCAAGGTTCGCGTCAATGAGGCGGATAATTGCATTGCCTCGGACTGCGATGGTGCTTGGCATTGATGTCGCCGGCCAGGATGGCACTGGGGTATAGGGCCGTCATAGAGACGTAGTCGTTGGGTACGAACTGCCTGCAGGGGGTGGTGCACCGGGACTACCAAGACCTCCGTGCCGTCGAGGTCCAAAGGGACTGCCGTAGCCTCTAAGGTTTGAAGAAGTGGGAGTTGGACTAGGCGATGGACCATGCCCTGCCTGACGAACACCGTCGTTACGCCCTCAGGGCGACCTTGACGGTCTGTTCTGTGGTGGACATTGGACATAGCCCGGAATGCGGAAGCGGACATTTGGACGGAGATGTGTTTCCCCGGCTAAGACAAGGTCTAGGGCATAGGTTCGGGCAAAGTGGTTTAACTCGCCCGCCTGGCCGGTCAGTCCACACGCGTTCCAGAACGCCAACCGAAAAGAGGTAAGTGACCCGGTTCGATTGGCCATTCTGGGCGCGCGGGAGTAGAGAGGTCAGCAGGGCAAGTTCCTCCATTGCGATCAACGTTTTTCTCCCCGTACCGCTGGTGGAGGAGAATCTATCAACTCGCAGATCGTCTGCCCGTGGGACTGCAGTAATTGCAAGCAGGTCGGTTAAGTCGAAGCCAAGGGTTGGGGTGTGGTAGTTGTGGGTGGCAGTGGTGCTGGTGGAATGGCCTCATCCCTATCCTTCCCTGATGATGTTGAGGGGAGGGAGATCCTCTCCTCTCCGCATGTCTGAGAGCAAGTTTGGACTCGCTGGTCTTCTCCTCCCTCTGCGGTCTAGGAACTGTCTGGGAGGGAGGTTTGGTCTGTGACTGGTGTTGTCTGTTGCGTGTTGGTTGTGTGTGTTGACCTCGAGACGTCTGAGGAGCATTCGAGGTGCACTTTGCTGCCTGGGCATATGTCCCCCGGAAGGATTGGTTGGCTGCGGTGCCTGGTTTTGTCCTTGGGCGTTTAATGTAGAGGGTCTCCACTGTTGGAAGACCCCTAGGTTGACTGTGGGCGCCTGGAGGCGATCACTCGCTTCCTCGTGGCACACCCACCGCAGCAGGCCATGTGCATGCCCTTGCAATTTGCGCAGGTGGGCTAGACCGTGAGCGCGCGAGGACAGGACTCTTTGTGGTGCGACTCACCGCAGCGAAGGTACCGCAAGTTGCGACGGCAGAATTGGCTAGAATGATTGAAGCCAAGAGACCTATGGCTCTGAGAAGGCCCAAAAGAGCTCATCGCCGCATCCACCTTCACCCGGAGGTAGCAGAGGGTTGCGACTCCCGTCGATTTTCATCTCGGGATCACAGGCCATCTCCACCACGACCAGGAAAAGGGGAATTGGCTTCTTGGCCTCACCATTCACACCCGGCTTAGTAAGTTGCCTCACCATTCGGAGGGTGGTGCCTTGTCGGCAGAGGTCCTCCTCGATGCCGCTCACGGGAGTGTCCACCGGAAGCCCTCGAATTACTCGGCGGATATCTAAGATCTTATCGAGGCCGAAGGTGAAGTGATGGAGTTTCCTCCTCTCAAGAACTGATAAGAGGGTCTTGTAATCCTCCACGTGCTTTGTCCGGAAGACATATCAGCTCTTCCTCCTGGTCACCGAGCACGACTCCGAGAGCATTGGCATGACGTCCTTGAGGAAGCCATTGTCAATGAATCACTACAATTAACTTACATAAACTGCCTCTTACTGCGAACCAGTTAGCGTCTTTGAAGTATGGGCTAGGATCTTCCTATGATGTAGAGAAGTTTCTCAAGATACAAATCCATCTTCAGAGATAACATACGTTCCTTCAAGTTTGAAAACCTTGGCTGCAGTGAACTGCATTTCGTCCCTTCTTTTGGACAGTGAATCAGAGGCTTCTACTTCTCAACAATAAGTTTTAGTTCACCTTTATCTCACTTTGTTTGTAGAGAGGAATATATTACAAACAAAGTATATTTTAGGTATATTTATTGACATATTTTCAAGTTTTTCAGAACATATTTGCCTAGGGTTTATTTTAAAGTGCTTATTTATTGGCACGTTTTTAAAGCATATTTTAATGCATATTTCTTAGCTTTTTAGGGCATAAACTTCCGGGCCCTATTCATTACTAACCTAAAACCTCTCGTTCCTCCACTGATATAAGTTTTTACTCAAGTGTACGTGTAATATATAAGTATAACTAAAAGCTAAAAGAGAAACAAAATCTAAACTCTTCCATAAAAATTATTCCAGTTATATTTATTGTCTGTCTCATTTCTTGGTTTCTTAGTTTATTTTGTATGTTGTTTTCGCTTCAATTTTTTCTTTGAATCCAAGGAGTGCGAGGCGCCGGTCCGTCGCCCGCCCCTTGCTAAGTCTGTGTGAAACAGATCTGGTTACATGCTTCATAGCGTCCCAGTGATGACGTCAATACAACTATTAAATAATTCCCGAAGGTTATACTCAAGAGAGGCTATTAAAAGTGACAGTAAAGTGTGTTCTCCTTTATTTTCTCTATATATGTACTTATAGGTAGAACAAGAATTTAGGTATTCCACCTAAGAATCAACTATCGAGATTTCACCGGAATACATGTTTCGAGACCTCCTGAAGAAGACATTTTCAGAGAAAGGCTGTATATACCTATTTGGTATTTAAGTTCACTATTTTCCCAACATGTGACACGAATATTTTTAAAAGAATAACTCCCCAAACTCCCCTTTACATGGGAAACGTTTCGAAAAATTTGACTTTCTCAAAAATGGTTCTAACAATTTTGGTTAAAATCTAATTTATTTTGGAGTAGTTGCATCCTTACATGATCAATGAAGTGTATATATTTAATTTTCTATGATTAGCCTGTGAAGTCTCCTTCATTCGAGAGGAATTTTATGTTATTTCGTATAACATATCAACGAAACGATGAATACAAAACTGTACTGAATAAAAAAAAAGTAGATTTCGATAAAATACCCCATTATTTCAAATAATGTAAGACTTGAAGTTTTTATGGCTAGCTTTATTGATTGTGGCTTCACGGGGTTTTACTTAACCAGGAGTTTGATATGGTTGAAAGCTCGACATTTATAAATTTAACATGGTTGATCATCCATGAACCCATAATCAGCTATTTCAAAAAACTTTTTTCTGCAGCGTCAGCCATATCCGAAATATTCGATATTATCGTTTCATTTTTACTTTCTCCATAATGTACATATGTACATTGTAGGTACAGAAGGTATTGCATGCACCCAAATTGCCATGCAATCCGGGGAAAGTAGAAGAATTAGTAACATTGGAAATGACACAGTTGTTAAAAGTATCTGTAACGAACATTTAGGAATAGAGGTATTTAAAATTGTTCGTAGGAATAAATATCCTCATCTTAGGGCATTTTGCGCTCACGAATTGGCAATGTTTGCCTCAACATATGTACATTTGCGAGAACCTTTTTTTATTTTTTTGCATTGAAGCAAATAAAATGCAAAAATAGAACTACAATATGAGATTTCCATCTCTCGGCACAGATATGAATATCTGTAAGAGATATGACGAATTTCGAATTATGGTTTCCAATGGTGTAGCACACACACAGGTAGTAATTTAAGAATTGAAATGTGTATGCTATTGCAAAGTCTGCCACAGTTGTATTTTGGAGTGTTCTGAATCTATCTGGTGCTCAATTTACTGTTTATTGAAGATTATCGTTTATTGGTCAGCATGAGTTAAATATCTTTGGTCTTGTGAATGCTGGTGTAATACGATGTTCAGTCGTAACTTAAGGTTACGCCGCTTCATAGCGCAAAGATCGATTTACTTCTCACTCTTCTTCCAAACACAAGTCATGCGGGAAGTATCATAGACTGGCTCGGCGTTTGGACATGGCTGACATAGGGAAACAGGCCTTGTGCAGGAAGGCACAAATGTGAATTTTTTCTTCCCCTTCACTTTGTTGCTTTATTTATTAAGTCAGGTTTCCAGTATTTTCGCTAATCTACATTACTATTTGACCCTTGTAACATTTATAACATTTATTATTCGGATTTATGTTGTAAATCCCATTTTGTGAAAATAAAGGCATGTGGTCCTCTGATGATTTAGGTTATAATTCCAACAGAATGTGGCAAGTAGAAGGGGACACAGATAAGCAGAAATAATAACACATAATTCTAGAAATAAATCAGCAGACCTGCAAGTGAAATAATTTGTTTTTGGAACTTCAATTATTTTGTTAGCATTCTAGAAATAAGTTTCTGGGCTTATAGTTAAAATACCAACACCTACCTTTAGTAATCTATACAGTAGAGTTCCACTAATCCGAACTAATTGAGGCCGAACTCTTTTCGGATTAGAGAAAATTCGAATTAGGTGGATTTTCGTCAAATGCGAAAACATTAACCGTTTATATGTTAAGTATTAAAATTATGGAAAGTAGGAAATAAGTGCATTATGCTGTAATTTATTTTACAACTACATTCTGAGGCTTGAAAACTAATTACTGTAATGTTAGAAGCACTGTTGGCGTCTACCTAGCGCGAGTAGTCTGGTGAAAGTCAGAAGTGAAACATTGCCTCATTGCCTCCTCAAGTCGTTTAGTGCGTTGCTTCAAAAGATCACTGACTTCACCTCTTAAGTGGTGATTTGCTTTTCTGTTTTGTTTTCTCGTTAATGTAAAAAAATTGCATTCAAACTTTGTTGTCATCACTGGGACGCACACTGTTAGTAGATCTACGACTTCCGTTTTTTAATTTTTGTTTACAAGATAGCCAACAAATTCACTGTTCACTACTGTACTATTTATTTCATGTGTTTCTCTGCTAATAAATTTACGTTTTTACCTGGAAAATCTAGTTTAATCCTAATCTTTATTCTTTTCTGTTTGAAAATTCAAAACAAATTTGGTAAATATTTTTTCCTAGCCCGTTTGGATTATGCGGATTTTCGGATTAGCGTAGTTCGGATTGGCGGGACTCTGCTGTATTAGGAAATTCTCGCTTTAGTCATGTTAATAAATAATCTATGAAGCGCATTACTACCTATTTTCATGCCACACATGTTCAGAATATTTAAATTCTCCTTTTTTAGCACTTTGTTCGTCATTCTTTATTTGTGAAGGTGGTTGCTTTAGCATTACCGGGTGTGTTAAATTTTACTGGAAGTATTCATTCCCTTCCAGTTATTTCGTGTATTTGGAGCGAATTTTCATCTAATGCAAGTGCCTAAGCCACCTGTTTTGGGTTTGAATGAAGGAATGATATAAAACGAATGTTCTTATGCGCTCTTATTAGTGGTGACCAAATAGACATAGGATGTCTTATCGCTTGCTGTGTAAGCACTGAAAGAAAATGTAGAATGTTTTTATTTAGATTGTATATAATTACACACATCAGAATTAACTATGTTATCTAATAATTTAGTTAAAAAGAAGAATTAACCTGACTCGTTTTTATTGGAACCTATAGTGAAATACTTGTCTGCCTCTGATATATATATATATATATATATATATATATATATATATATATATATATATATATATATCGTAAGATAATATACATAATATGAGATTCACTTCTATATAGTAGTAAAACACAGAGTAAGTGTACAACAGAGGGAGACACCTCGGCACTGCGACCCACACAGCTCTATTTTGGCTAGCAGCCCCTAGGAGAAAGGGATGAAGTGAAGGAACCACAGCAAGCTACAGGTTCTAGGTAGACAGGCCACAGAGACGCGCGGAAGTCCCTAACATTTCCTGGCTCTAAGACCTGACCCACCATTAGAGCTATCCAGAGAGTGAATGAAGGACTAGTGCAACCAGGCAGCCCTTTGGTGTCGTCGAAACTACTCTTTTCTTGGAGCAAGCATCCGGAGCTACTGTCCTCCACTGCCTCGCACCACGAAACCTAGAAACACGCATGAAATATGAGAACGAAGTGGAATAAAAGGGAAATAGGGCAGATGAAAAACCAAAATCATCATTCCACGAACCAGGGATTATCGCAAAGAACACAAGATCAGGGTGACTGGTCGACGAGAATCGAACCCAGGATCTTCGGAACGCAAGTTTCATAAGTTATAGCGAAGCTGACTCGCTCGCGTTCAAATAAGAATAACTCATCCAATATTTATCAATCCTCATGACAATGTACAGCAAATGACGATCCAGATTCTGATGACATTAAATCTTTTAATTGCTCCATCATGGACAATGTTGACCTCTACACATATTCTTATCATTGGTACCAGGTTGCTAAAATGTGTAATAAATAGGTCACAATTTTGGTAATAGTATGCGATTTTGTATTCCAGAGCATTTTTCTCGATTTTATCTATTCTCGTTTATTATCTCATTTTATCTGTTTTCTTGCACATTGTGCCTCTGTTTAATCGTTTTCTTGCATTTACACTGAGCTTATAATGATGGTTATGTGAGAAGTAAGATTATAATTACTTCTGAAAGCGCTCCGATGCTTTTGTCTTCCCTTTCCTTTGCAGCGCTATGTTCTGATTGATTCCTGATAAGCAGACGAGATTTTTTAAGTTCGTATGAGATTCGGTTTCTTTTTCTCTCTCCATATCACGACACAAATGGAAGTGAAAACTGAATGAGAAAGCTAAATACAGGGGCATAAATGTCTCATTCGACGAAGAACTACATAATAATTGAGCTGGTAACCAAATACTGATCAATTATTGGGCGAAAAAAATAAAGCAAAGGGAAACGAACTGTCTATAATTATTTGCACACTAATTGACAAGAAACCTTTGCGGTTACAACAGATTTCTGCTCTTTGGTCACCGGAAAATCGAATTTTCGCATGTGTGCAGTCTATTACTCCCAAACGCCCAGAAATTGGTACATTTCATAGAAATTGTGTGCTGGACGTTCCTCTGCAGAAGGAAATACATATTCGAGTCAGCTGCCCCTTATTTTCCAATTTTATGCAATCTGCATTACATACTCTAACATGAAAATATCGACTCCTATGCTAGGTTCTCCCCAAGTATTTAACATTGATGTCTTTGGTTTTACACTCGATGAAATTAGGTCCTAATATAGACGTCAGAGCATCGGCTTTTAATATACCCACACGTAATTAGACAGCTGAAGTTTGCACCTCTGCAAATGCTCATTGGGACCAGTAAATACTACATGTCACGTTACTAGGCAGCTCTTTGGCCCAGGCGCTCGCTCGATTCGTGAGTAATCTGTCTGGAATAGATGTGGTTCGACTCCCCTGCATCTGCTAATTTGTTTTACCGTTTAATATTCACAAATAACATTGGTTGAACAATTATTATGTTGAAAGCTGTTTTTTTTTTCTTTTTTTAATTTCTAATTGTTTTATTTCCATTTTATGGTATTGTTGTCCGTTAGAATATCTCTCCCAATATAGATGATAAGCTGTTATAACACTGACTCTCGCTTCTCCGTAGATCAAAGGCACATCACTGTACTCGTCTGTAAATACATGGTGAAGAAATGGCACAAAATATAATGTAACAACTTACTCTTGGGGAATGAAGGGAATCGGCATTCATAATAACTCACTACATCATCTAGTCCAGTGGGGCAGAAATCATTATACCTGGTTCTGTTACGAAATGCAGACAACCAAAAACGATTTCAGTTATAATGTCCTAAACCAGTGCTGTCCAAATTTACTATGTCCTCGGGCACTTTTAACTCATGCCTAAGGAGGTGCGGGCGCCATCACAACCACAGTTACAGCAAGTACCGTTCTTTTGAGAGGAAAAAGGCAAAGCACTGATTGGGAAAGTAATAAATACAACTTTAGATGTACAAAAACATACTTCATGGGTGTGTACTGTGAAGATATTTGGAAAGAAATACTCTTGTCTTGAAATTTTAAGTGGTATTAAAAGACACGGAGTAAAAATTTGCTTATGAAGGACGCCAGAAAAATACATCACGGGCGCCGCGTTTGACAGTGCTATTCAGGGACTTCATAATTACATTATTGTGAATTCGGTTTCCAAGTTTTTATGAGCATAAAGAAATGTATACAATGCCGAGACACGAACCCGTGTTCGTGGTGTTAGCGCATAAGATAGTCATAATTCTCTTCAGTTATTTCGAGACTTGAATGAAAGCACATTCCGTGTTCAGCGGTACGACTTGTATGCCAGGTGTCATGTCGCTATGTCATTGCCACTTCTCGAGTTTTCGTGCTTGATTGAACCTTTTAAGACAGTTTTATTCCTTTGCTGGGCGAGACGCAAAAATGGTAATGATTATTTAATTTATGCCAACAACAATAGCAGTATGTTTGTTGGCATAAATTAATAATTACCATCTAAAGGTTACTTAAACCCGGGACTTACAATTTTAAGTCGCCCTTGGGTATTTATCTTTGATGTGAGATTCCTTTGTGGTCTAATCGGGAAAGTACGAATCGGCAGGGGAATTTAATGTCATACGGGCAAGTTGCCCATGGTAACTTAGTGGTTAAAGCAGCCGCTCGATAAGCGGAAGATCCGTGATTCAAATCCCGGCTATGGCATTGAATTTTTCAGTCCTGATTCCACCTCTTAGAGCTTTTTGATTAAATAAAAGAAGCAAGTGTTTTAAAATGGGAGGGCGGGTGGTTTCAAGCCTGTCTTATTGATTACATTCTACTTCTAAAATGTGTAATATAGGTATATTCCTTCTTAAAATCATATTTCTTCCGCTGTTATTCATGAGGATCCGCATGAAATCTTTATCAAAAATATTGGTCATTTTATTGATAATTTTCAAACATTTTATGTCGCACATCAACTTCAGACCTTGGCAATAAAATATGAGATGCGAAATAAATGGAGACAAACGAAGACAGCAGGAGGTACAAAAATGACGTAGAAAGGATTCTAAGGCAGAAGTGTAGGAACTTAGTAAAGGGGAAGGGGGGAGGGGAAACACAGGAAAACTGCAAGGGGGAAAATAGGAATAAAAAGCCAAGGGCTGCACTGACGCATTGTTCCTGTATGTCTGCTATTTTAGATAAGATTAACACTGGTGAGTCATTAGGTTAGCCTGTCGCCAGCCATGACCAATACGGAGAAACATGCACGTAAACTGGTCGTTAATATCCCATATCCTGTTTGATGGGCACTGTTTAATGCCAACATTCACACTTACTTTCTCCTCACTTAGTCATCCTTCTTGAAATATACAAATGTTAAACATCAATTTATACTACAGTTGCTCAGCTAGATTTTATCTATTTACTTAGTTAATAATTTGTAATATTATATGAAACAAAGTAACCGAACAACTGCAAGAAGTAACCCCAAACTATTGTTATAAAAATAATTTCAAATTTAATATTCGCACATAATAAACCTTGAATATTAAATAAACGTATCAAAGTTTGCTATTTTATGTTTTTAAAGGCCGTGCCAAATTACAGTGACTGTTCCACTCATACGTGACTTGGTTGGAATCAACCAATATGGGCATAACAATTTCAAATTTCAACCAATAACAGCCTTCATTCGAGAAAATGTAACTGCACTGTCCTACAGATGCGCAATTTGATGCGTAATTTGACGCAATAAAGCCGCTAATTTTAAATGTAAAAAATCTGTGTTGCACTCACATGAATTTCTCTACTCTTGTACTAACCATTCTTACAAACTCTAATTCCTATATCTTCTTCGTGTTAGTTAAGATAAACATTCGTACAAATTATCTTATTGCTTATTTCCTTGTAGGTACAAGGGGAATATTAGAATACAGAAGGCTTTGTGCGACAGTAAAATCTTTTTGACCTTGGAGATTCCGTTCTCTTTGCACGATTAACATATAAAAAAATGAACAAGGTTGTTGCATTTCGCTAAAGTTCAAGTTTTCCGAAACTCACACACATAACAAGGAATATCTCCGAAATGGTTCACCCTACAAGAAAATTTATCTTGACATAAATTGTGTATTTTAGCAAGATCTACATTTTTTGTATAGTATGATTTGGTCTATCTCTAACGGTTTACCAGTTATGCAAAATTCGTCCAGAGTAAATACTAATACAGGGGCTATAGCCAGAAAATTCAAGATATACATTTCATTTATTATAAAAATATCTGAAACATATGACATTTTAATCAAAATCGCTAGAGCCATTTTCAAGAAAATCAAAATTTTCGAAAAATATTCCATGTAAAGGGTAGTTTAGGGTGGAACTATTTTCTTCAAAATCTTCGTGTCGCATCCCTGAATGAAAATAAACTTAAATACCAACTTTGGTTTTTAACCAACTTTTCGTTTTTGAGTTATGTTGTCCACAGACTGACACACAGACATACAGACACGGACCTTTTTCTAAAAATACTTGTTTTGGATTCAGGGGGTCTCTATTTCCGATGAAATCTCGACATCTAATTTTTGGGTGGAATACAACACTTCGTTCTACTTACCAGTAGAGAAAGTAAAAAAAGGATGACTCTCGCTTAGGTGAAGAACTAATGCTCAAACAGATGAAATAATTCGAAGAACACAGAATACAACAGGAAATAAGCTTTTAATTAGC
Source organism: Tenodera sinensis (assembly GCA_030765045.1). Taxonomy (NCBI): domain Eukaryota; kingdom Metazoa; phylum Arthropoda; class Insecta; order Mantodea; family Mantidae; genus Tenodera; species Tenodera sinensis. The sequence goes on along the minus strand of CM060961.1, from coordinate 93,489,610 downwards.
TTGAAAAAGTTTGTGTTGAACGAAATTATAAATTAATATCAGATACTACTGACATTGCCAACACCTTAAATGACTGGAGCATCAATATGATAATCTTGTAGGCCGTGTCAATGGACGCTGATATATGCATTCATGCTATATGTTTCTGTTAAGAGATTATTAATTACAACATTTAAATAAAATTTCATGGGCTGTATCAACCTTTAATTCGTGAAATACTCTTAATAAATGCAGTTCTCGATTGTCAAATTCTCTAGATAAATTGACAATAGCTCGTGGCATTACTTAGTAAATATTGTACTATCTTTGACAAAAGTAAATACCCATCTTCAGCGAGACCTGCACGAGGGGTCACCTAATTCTGAGGCGTGCTTGCAAAAGTGGTATGAGAATTAAATTAGTCATAATTTGGTTGCTGTTCGGAGGACATGGCAGCCATGTCACCTCGCAACTCACACCACCTCGTAGTTTTGAAAAGCAATATTTCAGTAATCCTTCTACATTAATGGGCAAACATTGCAGATTCAACTTCAGTGTACCTGCAGGACCTATGTTCTTACGGGGTTTCTATTAAGCTGTGGACTAGAACTAAAATGATTCCAGTGTTGGTGCTAGACTTACAAAACGTGAGCACACCAAGTGCGCGTATTCGCAATAGTTGAGCTGGATAAGGTGTGCTGTTCAAATGAACAGTATGTGCAGACGCTAGATATACTTCCCCTTAACGAGAATATTATTATTTATATTACCCGTGCGAAATATAAAATTATACCAATGGAATCTATTTCTCATTAAGCTCCTCCTTTAGGTATATTTATTCCGCGTACCGTTGTAACTTATCCCGCCATCTTATGAATGCTGCAGTACATTAAAATTTTATAACTGAATGCTTCATAAGATATTAATTGCATTTGCTGAAAATGAAGCAGGAAACACGCGTACCTCAATTGTGAAACATTCCTCCTGAAATTAATATTTCCCTTCAAACAGTCACATTCAAAAGCATCTCTATAAATTTCGTAGACTATGACTTATTAAAATATATAAGAGTGTAATAGTGTAAATTGTCAGATCTGGATGCCAGTGAATAATGTAATTAATGATACATTAAACAGAACAGAATGCAGTTGTAGATTACTTGAGGGTGAAGCAACATTTGCACACAGCAAGGTTGCCATGTCGATTATATCCAAGCAGACACAACGTTGCCATGTCCCCATTAACTTAATTTGTAGCAGTGTGCCTTCATCCGAATCTCCATTCCTGATAAAAAGCTGTAGAGAACTAAACACGTTTGTTAATTTTGTATTTCAGAAAATAAATATGCGAAAGCCGACGATCGAACCCCCGGCAGCTAGCAGTTCTGAATTTCAGCCATCGACGAAACGCACTTGGCTACTCGTCACTTGGGCACTCGCGCTTTATCATATGATATTAAGCTTGATGTCACTACCTTAGCAGCTAATTTCACTGCAAGGCGGAAAGGGTTTTTTTTTTTTTTTTTTTTTTTTTTTTTTTTTTTTTTTTTTTTTTTTTTTTCCTTTCTTCTAAGTATTCGCTTACATTAATATAGAGGAATAAGAAAAGAGAATATTTCTATAACAAGCGCGAGTATCGCAGTGTTCAGTGTGAAGTTTAAGTTCGTTTAGTTGATTTTTATTAATGACAGACAAATGAGATTGAAATCACTAATATTAATAATTAATTTACAATTATTACCTACTCATAATATACGCTTATCTTCAAGAACAGGAACACATTTAAGGCGCTATCTGTCTGCGATTACCCATTTTAAAAGCATTACTTTTGAAACATTTATTTTATTTAATATTTATGGCAGTTAAAGGTACTTTTAATGTAAGAGCCTCGTTTATTATTGGTTTTCTGTGCAAATAAAGTGACTCTTACACCACAAAGTTTTGTGTTTTTACGTCCTGTAAACAAGCAGCCCCAATAACCGTTTAAATTTCATTTGCAACCTAAAGTGTTTAACCGTTTCATATCTTCTGTTAAGGTTTTTAAATCATCACGCTCTGAAAGATTACACTGGACAACAAATTGTTACTTTTTGTTTGCGTCATGGATGACGCCTCACTTTTCTTATGGGTTACACCACGCTAAGCACGAATATGACAACAAGAATACTACATTGGTTCTGGTTTAAGAATAATATTAAGGATAAAACACAATAGTAATTTTTATATGAAAATCTGATGTCTTATAAAATATATTCGTGATCACTTACCTCTACTAAATATGCCTTCTATTTGCTTTATTGTTGTAGTGAAGTTGAGGACAGTAGTCAGCAAGCATTCTTGCACTCCACTTTCCCTGGTAAAGCTTACCCATTAATGATATTTTTTTTTATTTATTTATTATTTGAAGTCGCTTCAACTAACGATATTTGTTGATGAAAATGTTCGCCATGTTCCACAACTTTTAGCAAAACAATTTAGATGGGAGTGTAAAAAGTGTAATTCAAGGGACATGTTGCATCGCATTTTGTGATAAGATGACAGCATAATTTATATCAAGATTGTCATAGTTTCCAACTCCTTTGTTTCCCAAAAAATGTTTGACGACTTCTCTGAAAGAAATCCATGCCTCTTGCTTAGCATCATTAAACTCACCAGCAGTGAGTTTGTTGGCATAATTAAATAATAATTTGTTAGTGAATGTTCATACAGCATGTAGAAAGCGTATATACATTTCGAGTGTTACCATACCTGTTTCGACCCGGATGAACATGTTTAGGGCATACTTTTTAATTCTTGACTCAACAGCCTACAGCTCAACCATCGCAGGTTGCCCGCCTCTCCAGCGTGGTGGTAACGTATTTGTCTCACGTCCAAGACGTCGCGAGCTCGAATCTCACTTAGCGTGAGTTATCCGGATAATGAACATAATTTCACCCATTTCATTCGTTCACCGTCCGATTAAAAAAAAATCTGATGTGTTGCACTCATATGACTTTCTCTACTCTTGTATTAACCATTCTTACAAACTCTTATTCCTATGTCCTCTTCGTGTTAGTTGAGATAAACATTTGTGCTAATTATCTTATTGCTTATTTCCTTGTAGGTGTAAGAGGAATATTAGGATACAGTAGGCTTTGAAAGATAGTCAAATCTTTTAAAGCTTTGAGATCCCGTTCTCTTTGCACGCTTAACATATAAAAAATTAACAACAATGCTCCATTTCATGAAAGTTTTAAGTTTCCAAAAAATGACACAAATGGCAAGGAATATCTCTTAAATGGTTCACTCAACAAAAAATTTATTTGAACATAAATTGTGTGTTTTAGCGAGATCTACATTTATTGTATAGTAAGACTTTGTCTATCTCTTATAGCTTACGAGTTATTCAAATCTCATCCAGAGTAAACAGGACTTCATAGACTATAGCCAGAAAATTCAAAAGATACATTTCATTTGTTACACAAATATCTTAAATATATGGCATTTTAATTAAAATCATTAGAACTATTTTAAGAAAATCAAAATTTTCGAAACATTTTCCATGTAAAGGATAGTTTAGGGTGAGGCTATTTTCTTCAAAATCTTCATATCGCATCCTTAAAAGACATTAAACTTAAATACCAACTTTTGTTTTTAACCGACTTTTCGTTTTTGAGCTATGCTGTCCACAGACTAACACACACACACACGCGCGCGCGTGTGTACCTTTTTCAAAATATGCCTTTTTTTTTATTCAGGGGGGTCTCAAAACAAATTTCCAGTGAAATCTCGACATCGAATTTTTGGGTGGAATACAATAATTCCTCTACTTACCAGCAGAGAAAGTATACACAACCTATCGCACGATATTTTTTTTCTATTTATTTAAATTAGATAAAAGAAACAATACATTGAAATTACAATCGGATGTACAATACTAAACCATTGCTGCATTTTGGTAATGGTCTTTCACTTGGTAAAGCACATTACTGTTCATTGCATGATGTCAGTTACCTTTGCTGGTCCTCCATTTGGTTTCATCTGGCAACTGGGCGATGACACTTCCGAGATGGTGATACCTCCATCCAGCTGGCACAATCCTTTACACAGAAAGGATCTATGTTAGGGTGAAGCATCAAGAGAAAGTCACGTTTTTTCCTTTTGAGGCGCGTCCTATGTTCCGTTAAAAATCTCTCCAGGCCACGGACACTAGGAGATGGATCCTGCAACATATAGTGGATATAGCCCATAATGAGCCATATTTGGGCAAAGACGTGTTTTTTCACCTGGATATCTAGCTGCAGGATTGCCCTGCGAATGGTATTAGGGTTATCTGCCCTGGTAATGCAGCGGATTTTATGTTGTATCCAATGCCAAGTTTCGGGAATGCACGTTGTAAGACGGTGTTGAAGGGTGTCAATGTTGTGGCATCGAGAACAATACGGTAAATTGCAGATGTTGTGGCGATATTGTTTTTCTGCTGTGGGTACTATGGCATTGAGCATCTTGTAGGCAGAGGCCTTCCAGTCCGTCGGGATATCAGCGTAGCGAAAAACTCTCCAGATATTCTTCCAAGGAATATTGGGATATTTTCCCTATATTTGCATCCGTATTTTGCCTCCGTGCACTCAGGATATCACTGATGAGAGAGGATTATGTTCTGCAAGCTACTTTCTCTCATTCGCTTTGGTGCGGCTTGCTAGACGGGAGGCGTTACCTTTTTCCTCGAGTAAATATTCAACTGGTGCTGAGTGCGTCCCATAATAGTCAACTTTACAGCGAAAAATAAAAAAAGGTCCCCATGTCTATTGACAATCGAACCTGGGTCTACTCGCTTTGAAGGCAACATAGTTAGCAAGGCCAGCCAATGTTTACTCCTTGCTCATCTTTGTGAAATCCTTCAAAAACTCCAACGGTGAATTCGGTAACGAGTAGAGACTCGAGTTAAGCGACCTCTTTATGATTTATAGCACTTGACGAATTGAGAGCATTTTAAATTGATTAGCTGACTGAGTGGGATGGTTCAGGCGGTAACTTGTGTGGCCCACATTCGGAAGCTCGCAGGTTCAATCGCCGTAGCCGACCTTCCTGATCCATGGATTTTTTCGGTAGTTTCCACGCGTTGCCAGGCGAATGCTGGGAAGGACACCCATATTCTCCGAAATTACTATCCCTTCATTTCGTTACATTAATCATCTCATTTCATCCCTCAGCCCGTTAGGTTTCTTTCAGGGTTAAAAGCGTCGGCGAGTGTCGCGGTAGCGGCACGGTATGAGGAAAAAATGCTGTCCGAAATTCTCGTGCTCCGGACTGGAAGGCGAGTCTGCTGGTTTCCGCCCCCCCCCCCCCCCATGGGATGGGAAAGCAGGTTCCCAGTTCCTTGGGAGTACGAACCCGAAGAGGTGGGAGACGAACCGGGCTGTGTCAGCCTCCTCCTGGGTGCTTCTAACTGGGAAAACGTAGTGACCCTGCCCTCTGCTCTGTCGTGGCAATGTCCGACCGCCCTTCTGATCCATTCGCCTCATCCATCCTTCTGGGGGTGCCCCGTCAGGGACATAGGTACAAAAGATCAGCTTTCAGTCCCCTTCCACAAACTGTCATTGAGTCAAATTGATTGTGGAACAATGGGTGAGATTCGTCACCTCCAGCATTTGGATCTGTTCTGCCATTTTCATTTTTTTCTTTCTTTTTTCGTTTCTTTTTCTTCCTTCTTTTCTTTTCTCAGTTCTTTTTATTTTCTCTACATACAACGTAAAGTAAGCAGAGGAAGTGTTGTATTCTAGAATAAAATTCTATTTCACCGGAAATATGTTTTGAGGTCCCTGCATAAAAAAACATTAATTTTTAAAAAAAGGTCCGTGTCTGTGGGTGTGTGTCAGTCTTAGTCTGTGGACAGCATAACTCAAAAAGGAAAAGTCACTTAAAAACCAAATTTGGTATTTAAGTGAATGTTTTTAAGGATGCGACACGAAGATTTTGAAGAAAATTACTCCACCCTAAACTAACCTTTACATGAAACATTTTTTTCAAACATTTTGATTTTCTCGAAAATGGCTCTAGCAATTTTGATCAAAATGCCATATACTTGAGATATTTTTATGGCAAATGAAATGTATATTTCGAATTTTCTGGCTATATCCTATGTAGCTCTGTTTACTCTTGATCACTTTTGCATAACTGGTAAACCGTAAGAGATAGACCAAATCTTACTATACAAAAGTGTAGATCTTGTGAACACACACTATTTATGTCCAAATGTATTTTTTGTAGAGCGAACCATTTCGGAGATATTCCTTGTTATTTGTGTGAGTTTCGGAAAACAAACTGTCGTCAAATGGAATATCGTTATTCATTTTTATATGTTATTCGTGTAAAGCGAACGGAATCTCGAAGCTTTAAAAGATTTGACTGTTGCTCAAAGCCTAGTATATTTCCATTTTCCCCTTGTACCTACAAGAAAATAAACAATACAATAATTTCTGAAAATGTTTATCTCAACTAACATGAAGAAGATATAGGAATAAGCTTTTGTAAGAATGGTTAGTACAAGAGTAGAGAAAGTTATGTGAGTGCAATACATCAGATTGTTTTGCTCGCCTTATCTGCATTTAATTTTATCACTTTAGAATGCACATTTATTCATGAAACGCTTAGCACAACCAGGTTATATAAATCACTTATAAATATTTAGGAAAGCGTATTTCAACATATACTAGCTTAACAAAGTAGACAATTTGGTAATAGCAGATTCATTTTTGTAGAGTATTAAGGTGAGGTAAGGTAAGGATATAGGCATCTGCGGCCTACATGGACGTTTGTACCTGCGTCCTGAGTGGGAGGTAGGGATGAGGTGAGAGGAGATAGAGGGCTCCAGGAGCCACGAACTGAGCAGAAGGTGGTTCCTGACTGTTCCAGATAGAAGCTATCGGCGGCATCTAGTACAAATGGTACCCCTCTTCCTCTGGAGGCTTGCACTTCCCTCAGGGGGAGGCGGTCTCGGAAACCGTAGATCACGCTACAGCGGAGTAGATGCTCACAGAGAGCATCCTTGTTCCCTACCATGCAGCGCCGATACACTTGTCGACACGTGGCAATCGTGAAAGAACCAAGAGGATGGAGAGTGAAATGAAATGAGAAGTGAGGGTAAATTGAGAGGAAGAAAATTCAGGGGCTACAAGGAATCTCCCCAGTATTTGCCTAGCGACCCGTGCGGAATCCCACAAAAATATGGGCCAGGAAGGGTGGCTATAGGGATTGAACCCACGACCTCCCAAATACGAGTCATACGCGCTGCCAACTGCTCGCTTGTACAGAACTAAAATATCTTATTACATCAGTGCCTGAACGTACGAGATAATAGTGGGGTCCAAGGGAGACAATTTTGTAACTCCGAATACCAAACTTTGCCTTAGCGAGGATGCGCTCTCTGGGGAAATATGTATTAAGATTTGCATCGATTAGTTTGTACACTTAGATGCATAAAAAGTGGTCCATGATGGAACGCAGCTGTCTATGTAGCCGCAAACAACCCTATACCAGCGTGGTCTCCTATTCCTCGAGCTTAATTCCGCTCATTGACTAGGAAGACCAGTTTACCTCTCCCAAAATGCAGCCAAACTGTCAAATTATAACGTCACAAATAGTTGTACTATTCTCACTAGCAGGAAACCATTAAGTTCTTTGAACTTTAGCGCAAAACTAAAATGTTATATAATAACGTAGAAATAACACTAAAGCTATGAACCTTTTATTCTTTTTAACACACTTAACCTTGTAATTTCATGCTACACTAACGTTTTCTTAAGCGTCAGTTTCTATTGGATGACGGTAGAAGCTTCAACTTTCGTCTCGATGTCGCTAGTAAAAGCTCTCGTATGGATGTCTTAGCTGCTATATAGTTTAATGACACATGCAAATAATCATTCACCCCTTCATTTCACATTAATTACAACATGGTTCATTGATACGATGTTACTTTCCCTACTACGTGTAGTGAATAGGGGAAGTACTGTATTCCACCCAAAAATTCGATGTTGGGATAGAAAAAGGTCCGTGTGTGTATGTGCGTGTGGATGGGTGGGTGTGTCTGTGAACAGCGTAACTCAAAAACCAAAAGTCGGTTAAAATCATAGTGGGTATTTAAGCTTAATATATTTCAAGAATGTGACACGAAGAAAATTCCTCCACCATAAGTTATCCTTTACATATACAATTTTTCGAAAAGTTTGATTTTCTCAAAAATGACTAAGATTTTGATTGAAATGCCGTATGCTTTAAGATATTTTCATGGTAAATGAAATATTTTGAATTTTCTGGCTATAGACCATGTAGTCCTGTTTATTATTGATGACTTTTGTATATTTTTTTGTAGACAGCCATTTCGGAGATATTCCTTGTTATTTATAAGAGTTTTGCGATACTTACACTTTACTGATATAGAAGGTCGTTATTCACCTTATCTCTTGGCCATGCAAAGCGAATGAAATTTTAAAACCATCACATAGTGACAAGTTTAAAAGATTTGACTATCGCTCGTAGCCTATTGTATTCCCTTATTCGCCTTGAACCTGCAGGAAAATTAGCAATAAGATAATTGTTGCAAATGTGTATATCGACTAACATGAAGATAGAGGAATAAGGATTTGTAAAAATATTTAGTACAAAAACAGAGAAAGATATGTGAGTGCAACACATCAGATTTTTGTATTCTTCAATTGTTTTCCGGGCTGTCGCATAGAGAACTGATACCGCTTGGTGGAGTCAAAGGTTGATTACCTGAAGGTGGAAACATTACGGAGGGTGAAAAAAACTCTAAAATCACGTAAGAAAAAGGCAAAGTTTTATGTGCATCAGTGCTGAACATGCACAAACAGAAAACATAGAGGTCGCCTACGCATTTGGGTCAACTTCAGGGTATAAAGCATTACCCTTGGTGTAGCAGATTCGCAAACATTTGCAATTGTTCCCCACGTCCCCACTAAATGGCCATCCAACGTCTGGTGCTAACTACTGTATCTGTAGATCTTCCAGCTCATTTTTCAAGTGATTCGGGTGAAGTATGAACCTTTAATACGTGCAGATTTGGCTTTTGGTATAAGAGACAAGCGAAATACATGTTAGACATCCTCGAGCCCAGAATTTGTAACGATGTCGTTAGCCACCGGTTCCTGGATATAATTCCCAAGTCGCCTTATATTACCACTTGTAATTTCCAGACGTGGCTTACTGTGATGTGTAGAGGCGTAGACACTTACTCAAGGAGGCCGTGTTAATTGTCACGTGTTAACGATGCTCGTGGGAGGCTTGTCATTGCAATGGCGGCATGTTTCTGAGGAATAACCACCAGGGAGAGGAACATACGACATATGTATGTCACTCCTTACACGACATTCTAGAAGTAATGCGTTTGTTGCCTACATTCCCAACATTGTAACATTTTTACCTGGTTTCATAAACACTTGTGAACCAGCGACATTAAATATCAATTAAGTTGAATTTTTAATTTGGTTGTGTACATGTGGACTCAAAATCATTTAAGGTAGGTTTAAGACCAATTTTAATTATGTTACTATCAGGTTATTGTATTTGAAGTTAGACATCACAACGTACCAAAAAAATGTGTAAAGCAAGAAACATTAAGGTGACAAGTAGCAACATTTGCAATTATGCATTAAAAGTTGCAGGTTAAACTTTACAGTCCGTTATTGCCAAGGACAGGAATTATATGCTCTTATAACACCTTTAATATGGATGTATTTATGCAGTGAAAACTTCCAAAATATGCACAGAAATATGCCCATATAAAATATTCAAACTTCATTGTTAAGACAAAAAAATGAAGATTTAAGCCAATTTTAAGCAATCTGAAGATTATAACATTGCAAAAACTAAACGAATGGTTTAACTTGGCAAAATTTATAATTTATATTATATTTTCCTCATATAAGAAAAAATAAAAACACTATGAGTAGCCGCATTTAGTTCTCCTCTGTCTTAACTTCTTTTTTGTTGCAGTTTACGATCACCACATGTTTTAGATTGTCCATTGTTAGCCGCCTCCTGTTGCTCCTTAAGATACCCTTATAGTGGGAAAAACACCTCACAGGATGATAGAGGTGCTGCTATATATTTGATTAAGTCTGAGTGACTTTCCACTAGACTGTTGGGAAAGCTTCCCTGTTAAGATTTCTTCAATCTCACACATTTGTTGGTATCCTGGTTTTTTTGAAACAATACTACATGTTTTTTCCTTCACTACATTGCCAATGGTTCCAGATACTGAATTCAATTTAGAGATTGTGGTTTTTAATGCACTTAATGAATGGGACAACTTAGTGTTGTTAGTTTCCAAACAAGTTATGGCAGATGGAAGATGAGAGAAATTTCCAGATATATAGGAAACGCTATTTTATACTTTTGAGTTCTTTACTATATCTTAGGCAATTTTAATTGATTCAGAATTTTTGGGATCAAATGTATTTGCTACATCCCTGACTGTTTGCAAATGTTCCGTGTAATAGAGAACTGCACATAACCATGTTCCCCAACGCGTAACAATTGGTTCTGGTGGAAGTGGGACATTCGGTGCGGTTGCTTTGAAACCTTGTTTTCTACATTGTTGGTTGGATTGGTTGGATTTGGTTTAAGGGCGCTCAACTTCTAGGTCATCAGCGCCCTTAACAGACTCATGGCAATAGCCAGATATAAATTTCACTCAAAAAATAAAAATACTAGCAACAAGAAAAATATACAAAGGTAAAAAGTAGTGGCAATAGCCAGATATGAAACAAGGTGATAAATATGTCCAAAAACAGAAACAGATAATTAAAAATTTTAAATCCTCAAATTTATATTGCACTGCGCTAAAAAATTAAAAACTCTATCAACCGCTGTTTTGTCGTCCGCTAGGACCTCTGCAAGTCTGGCAGGCAGCTGCAGAGAATCCCGAAGGTGCGCTAGAGAGTAACACTCTAGGAGCACGTGGCGAACCGACAAAACGTTGTCACACAGCGGACATAGAGGCGCAGGGTCCCTTTTAAATAGGTAACCGTGCGAAAAATTGCAGTGCCCTATTCTTAATCGAGCCAAACTAACCTCCTCGCGACGAGATGTGCGACAGGAAGTTACCCAGTTTATCGGAAGTTCTTTCACTTCTCTAAGCTTATTACCGCGGAGAGCTGACCACTCGTCGTGCCAGGACGACAGCACCGCTCTCCGCACTTCAAGCCTAAAGTCTTCCGAAGTAACACGTGAGATGATAATTCTGGGTTCTGTAGTTGCCGTCTTTGCTGCTAAATCTGCCATTTCATTCCCAGGCAAACCTACGTGACCAGGAATCCATGCACACACCACATCAACACCAGAAGCGTGTAAAACATGGAGGGCATCCTGGATACGTTGTACAATAGGCTGGGGGTTGTACAACTGACAAAGGCTCTGCAGTGCACTAAGGGAATCGCTCAAAATCAGGCAGTCACCTAATTTACGACGGCGAACATACAAAACGGCTCGATAAATTACATAAAGCTCTGCAGTAAAAATGGAAGTGCTATTTGGAAAACCGAATGTATATGGTTCGGTTCCATAAACATAAGCAAATCCAACACCGTTGGTGTTCTTTGATCCATCGGTGTAAATATATGTACGGTCAGAGTAACCTGACAAAAATTCTAAGAAACACGTGCGGATACTTGAAATAGGCATCGTGGACTTCTGGTGTATGGTCATCCCAAGATCTACATGGGGCGTACCAGATAGCCAAGGGGGTAAAGTCTCTCGCCCTTGGCGAACATCACAGGCAGTTCCACTCCAAGCTTCACTAGGAGCTCTTGGAAACGGAACCCCGCAGGCTTTGGATTAAGGGTGCTATTTCTATATCGTTCTCTTAGCGTGGTGGTGAAAAAAGAAGCGAACGTTGGGTGCTTAGACATACATCTAAGCGCACAACCATAATTTGCCAAGAGAATCTCACGCCGATATTGCAGAGGAGGTTCTGCGGACTCGGCGTAAAGGCTCACCACTGGGCTTGTTGGAAAAGCTCCTGTTGCAATGCGGATGCCCCTATTATGGACCACGTCTAATCTTCTCAGCACAGATGGCCGTGCTGACGAATAAATAATACACCCATAGTCTAGCTTGGAGCGGACCAATTTTCTATATGGTGCTTAAACAAGTAGTTTCTTTACAGAAGATGCCAGCTCATCTACAAGTGGGGAAATTTGTAAGAATTGTTTCTGCAACCCGATGTAAACCACGTGCAACACAAGTCAAGTGTATCATATTTGAAAATATAACTTTCAGAGCAGTACCATCTTTTATCATATACCTCGCAGCATCAGTTACAAAGAATAATACTCGCTCGTACCGAATACAATCAGGCCAGAGAAAGTTCAATGAATCAATAAAAATTTGGATATGGAAGAGCTATTTATAACATCGAGTTGTTCTATCGCAAGGAGAAATGGGGTGGTTGGTTCGTTTTTATGGAGTGACACAACAATAACATTTGCAATAAAACTTTCGCTGTCCTCCGTTTCGTCGACTGACACCCAAACAAAATTATCTCCAATCTGTTCTCTAATATTTTTAGTTGTGAGATTGTAACACCTCTTCACATAATTTTTGCGAAGAGTAGATTGGTTTGGGACTTAACAGTTATGGCCGAGTGCATCAACCTCGGTAAATATGAGCTGTTACGATACCGCGGTCAAACTATTACCGTGGTAAAATCATAAAAGCTGTGCACCATTGCAAATCCTCGGTTTGAATACCGCGGTTTCGTAGCGCCTGGTTTTCTCGCTATTTTTCTCCTCCGAAGCAATTCCGGTAGTATTCAGAAGGCAGTGATTACTTTCGACATTCACTTGTTTGTTGTGTCTGTTAGTGAGCGTTGTCCATTTGTGGTGTCCATAACCTAAGTTTTAACAGCATTTCATTTGCGCGATGGACCAAAATAAGAAATTAGACGATAAGCCCTCAAAACGCTCTAGAGTGCCGTATTTTAGCGCTCATGAGAATTCAGTTTTATTGAATTTAATGGACAGATACAAGTCCATAATAGAAAATAAAAAGACGGATGGGGCAACCATTAAAGACAAAGAGAATCCTTGGCAAAAAATCCGTCACGAGTTTAGCTGTGTGCCTGGTAAATTAATGCATACAACATTTATAATTTGTATATGCTTTATCACTCTACTGTATGCATTCTGTTATTATTATTTGTTTAATGCGTAGGTACTACAAAAAGGACACACACAAACTTAAAAACTGTATACAAAAATTTGAAAAGAAAGGCGAGGAGAGCTTCAGTCAACGAGAAGATAGAAACATACAAGACTGAGGGTGGATCTAAAGCATTGCCAAAACTGGAAGGATTTGGATAAAAGGGTGATTGCGATGATCACGAAAAAAAATGTATATGTTGCTAGCCCTCACGACTCAGATGTGGGCTATGCAGTTTTATGTAGTAAGGTGACAACGAGGCAATGGCATCTGAAACCCTGTGTATTATGCGACATGCCGTGGTTTTGTCTATGTCACTCACTTCACTTATTACCCTTTTAAATGTTCCTAAACCAAACTAAACTCCGGCGCAACAGCCCATGAAGGGCCAAGGCCTACCGCCCAGCCGCTGCTTCCCCCACCTTTGCCCACTACAGGCGTCATTGGTGGGGCGCAGTACTGGAGAGTGGGACGAGGTCAGTATCCCGAGCCCTCCCGGCCAGTTATGCGGTCTTCTCAACCTGGGGCCGCTACTTCTACATAAAGTAGCTCCTCAAGTGGGCCTCTCGGGACCTAACGAGGCTGAGTTCACCCTATGCCAGACCTCCCAGAGGGGGAAAAATCCCCTAATACCGGGGATCGGACCCGGGTCCTCCGCGCCAGAGGCAAGCGCGCTACCAACTGCGCTACGGAGGCGGTCCTTGAAATGTTCCAATCGCATAAAATCGCAGTGCTGCAAGAAGGCGAATTCTAGGCGATATTGGATAGTTCCTTGCTGTAGGAAACTCGAGTTGTTGCCTAATTTCATCTAAAATTGAAGTTACCGTTTCTTTTTTCAAACGGAATCTTGTTCGAAACGAAACGTCATTCAGTTCTTCAAACAGATCCCTCCTGTCTTCTAATATTCTCTCTTCGTTGCGTTCAAATCGACGGAAATACTGAAGTTGTCACATATAATTGTGTCCATGTTGGATTCTTTACCGAGGTTTTCGTTGAAAACCGGTCCCCAGCGAGTGGTAAACATTTTACCACGGTTAAGCGCCGGTAAAGTCGAAACCGAGCTTGGTGCAACAGAAATACGACTTTACCCTGGTAAACTATAAACTTTACCGCGGTATTCCCTTAACCGGGATTGATGCACTCGGCCATTAGTGTAGTGCTGAATGAAATGTCTGAGTGTGGGATTAGTGAGTTTCCACAATGGAATGTCTGCCGCTAAAAATGTTTCACACAAATCAAAGGAGAATTGTGAAAAATTACACTCTGAAAATTCACTTAACAGATTTTGAACGGTGACAATTTTTCTGGATTCAAGTTTGATGTTATTTTTGTGTTTATTACTATTCAATGGTTGAAGCACTAGAAACCCCTTTTCACAATTAACCGCTTTCTCATACGCTCCACAATACAAAATTCTACGATCTGTAGTTATCAAATCTGTTTCAAACTCTGCTGATATCTAGCCTACCTTTGTCATCCACTTTTACTTTCCGCATGATTCTATGAAAACAAAAACTTTATACAAGTTACACTCCACTGACCTCAAGTCTCAACTCACAAATGCTGAAATGAGCAATTATTATGGTTTGTGAACCTGTTGTAAAAGTTCGGAAGTGAATTTCTAAAACAAACTATAAAGTAACACTTGAATATTTTGAAATTCATTCCTTTAATAAGATACAATTTATTATAATCCAAGTGGAATTAAACAAGTGAGTCAAAATTAAATTAATGGCATATTATATTTACAAACAACATGGTAAGATTTGTTTTGAAGCCGGGACAGGCAGCATTGCCTAACTTGGAGTGAAGATGAAGATTTACAAACAACAGTTGAACATAATTCCAAGAACCCCTTTACACCCACCTTCATTCGTACGGCTAGAATGATAAAACAAACTTTATAAGTCTGGGATTTCCCAATATGACATAGCTAAATGCGTTGAGTTGCAAATTTCTATCAGTGTTGCCAAGTTTCAAGACCGATTAGTATTTGTATGTACAGCAAATTCACAATAAATAAATAATTTTAAATTTCCTATGCACAATATGCAGCATAATTTGGAAAATACAGACATGTTATGCACATTTAGAAAATGTGTAAAATATGCCATTATATGCACATAAAAATCTTATTTAAATTGTTAGAAATTTAGTAATTCACTCGCATGCCCACTGGGACTTTTCTGGCAACAGAGAAAAACAAACATGCATTTTCATATAATTCCTGTCCCTGGTTACTGCATATGTAAGTTGACTAATCTTCAAATATATGGAAAATATTAACTTCAAATTTATAATTATTCTAATGGTTTGTGCTACAAGTGGAAATGCTCTTTAAGTGGTCTAAAGTTTATTGCAATAAAGAGACGAACCGATCCTTCAGGTACATAATAGGTAACTTGGACGAACATGGACGGGGGAATGGCAAGGTGGGGCTGCGGTCCTTGGAAATGAATGCATTTAATGTGCAGTCAGTTACTGATCATCGCAGTGTCGAAGAGCTTCCAATACTTCACCAAGTCATACATTTTCATTGAATGGTTGGTTGGTGCCAACAACATTTAGGAATAAGCTGTCATCTTGGAGTATATGTTTGTTCTGAACAACTTCAGGATCAAAATTAGAATCCCTTTAAATATGCGAGAATGTCTTTGCTAAAACATCTGCGATAATCTGAGAATCCGTAACCGGTATATGAAAATGTGGTAACGCAAGATGAAAAATATTAAACTTCTTGTACCATAAAAGGTTTGAACTTTAGGACATATTTCAGATCAAATAGTACTATTGTTAAAGGAAGGCACAAAAGTCAACTGAGAATTTCTCTTGCTACGCTTAAGAGTCCAATGAAATCGCAAGGGGTTTTGCTGTCAATAATGGGGTTGGTTTAAACTTAAAATGAGCTTTATTCTTTAGTTTGATAGCTTCTCTGATTTTTTTGTTCCACTAACGGACGTGATTCTACAGGGATACATAGGAATTTGTAGGAATACAAAACTCAGCCTGTTTTATGGCAGCAGTAGAAAAACTGTCGACTAAGTATCAATAGGAGTGCTGGAAAATGTTCCGGCGTAGAACATTGTCTACAGCAACGGAAGAGAGCTTATAACTATGCTAGGCTTTCACGGCCGGAGTTAATCCAATAGATGGTAGATTTCGGGCCGTGGTCCAGTCGATGAATTTTCTGACGTTTCGCCCAAGACTGCGTTGGGAGGGCGATTGATGGAGCGCCCTCTAGTTGTCAACCAGCTATGAAGATGCCCAACGTCTTGGGCGAAACGTCAGAAAATTGACTGGACAACGGCCTACAAGCCCGAAATCTATCATCTATTGGAGCTTGTAACCATTTGCTTTATGTCAGTTCAAAGATTTATATCGTATAATATTAATTAGGCTTGTAATCAATTATTTCAATGATAAGAAAATCGTAATTTTCGTAAGGCGTCAGTAGGGTGTTTGAGACAGATCGAGCACACCGTTAAATGGGTCACTTTTAACGGATTTATTGCAGTACCTTGAAGGATATTTATAGTCTTTTAGCGGATTTTGTAGTCTTTTGGAGGATATTTCTAGTCTTTTTAACGGATTTTTGTGGTCTTTTGGAGGATATTTGTGGTCTTTTTTGGTGGATTTTGCTGTCTTTTGAAGGATGTTCACAGTCTTTTTAGTGGCTTTAGCGGTCTTTTAGCGTATTTTACAACCAATCTCACGATTTATATTACTTTGTGTTGATTTTGCAATCATCGGGTTCCATTGTACTTTTAGTTGTTCCATTTTCGCTACAGGCTGTCATTTTCTATTTCGTAGTTTCATTGTTTCACCTATTCCTATTATAACCTAGCCTGGACTTGCCTAACCTAAGTCCTCCTCTTCTTCTACTCGTTAATCCTATCATGCTACAACTTTCAGGTATTCCCGAATACACATTAGCTTGAACATTTCTCTGATATTTCTGGAATATTTCCAGTAATGTCAGTTACTTTCCAGGGTGGTTTAGGTATTAGCACAGGTATTTAAGACTTTTTCTTGCGTTTTATAGGTTCTTTAAGCTATTACGAGAGATGCAATTTGAGATAATGTCTGAGCTCTTTGATGTGTATTTTGGTTGCTGATACTGGCATATTCTGTCTCTCACAGTGTATTTTAGAATCCTACTACTGAATTTTATCTTTTACAGGGTTTTGTTCCTTTTTTCAGTGGTTTGTTATGCTTCTTCCGCCCACATTACTAACATCTAGAGCAGGCGCCTCAACAGGCCGCACGCTCGGGCGGAAGTAAAAGCCCTCAAGCCCTGGCCGTCTGGTTGCGGGCAAGAAATGGAGGCGCTACAATGGCGGAACTACAATTGTGTAAATTAACTTACACTTTCACTGTCAATTACATAATGATAGCAGTATTTTATGCACTTTAATACTGATAACTAATATAATACAAAATAAAATCTTATTGGTAGGAAATTAATTAACGAAATACAAACACTCGTATAAAACTAATAAACTAAATACATAATGTAATATGACATAGAAATTTCTTCTTGTTGGTACTATGCAATTCAATGAAGTAAACAATACAAATAAACAAAATATTCTTCAAATAAAAGTCTCTATGAAAACTACTCTTTCTTAGCCATCCGACAATCGCCGTGATTTTTGCAGTTGTCCGTTTTCCACCAGCTGTTCAATGCGTGGGACTATTGTTTGCGAGCTACCCAATTGTAAACATGCTTTCAAGTGTTCATCACTTAATTGGCTTCTGTGACGTGACTTTGTACACATTAACGGAAACAGTGATACGCAAACATAGGTTGTCCCGAACATGCACAAAATTCTTCCTGCTAGATTGTGGAGTTTAGGAAATCTTTCGCGTTTTACAGAGGTGTAAAATTGGTTTATACTTTTTTCTATTTTGATATTTCTTTTAACTTCTTTCATCTTTCAAAATCATTACTCCCATCTGCAGTTCAACAGGACTATCGAGGATATCCACTGAAAATGGCGTTGCAAATAATTAATTGTTTCTCAAGTGGTATAATGTCCTGGAATCTACGTTCGAATTCTTCGCGCAATTGTCGCAGCCGTCGTAAGTAGGACACCACAGTACTAATATGTAGCGTTACACCAGCACTGCACTGATATACTGGATTGTGTAGCTGTGCGGCCCACAGTGAGTGTTATGTTCAGACCCGCGCGCCCTCAAGCAACCTTGACTCGACTTGGGGATGCCTGATCTAGAGTATAGCTTGCAATTTTGTTTTCAGAAACATGTAGAACTAGCCAAACCTAACCTCAACATTATGCTTTTTAGAGCTGTCTTGTGTGTTTTATTAGATCTTTGATCTTTCCCTCCTCTTTTATAATAGCTCAGATGCCAAAAGCAGGTGCTTTAGCATTTGATGCTGCAATAGTTATAGTTTCGATTTCATTAGGTATTTTTCTGTTAATGAGGATTCCGTGATCTTTTACCAGTTTTATTTAGCTTTAGATATTTTTAATCTGCGAGCACTTAGCCTAAGCTGTAAGGTAGGCGCCCCTCGTCTTTACCAGGGCTTGGGATCTGCACTATAGTTTGTTCATAGTGCCAGACTTGGTGCCTTCCTTTGTTCCTCTTATTATTCTTATCATATTTCTGTCTTGATTAGATGTATAATAGGCGCACAAAGTTGATAGTTGAGTAAACGTCCATCTTTTTTTCCAGACAAGCTTTAACTATCCTTGTCTTATGCACTGTTCACAACACTGTAATGTCCATAGGCGTATGTTGGTACTCCATTATTAACGATTACTCTCTTGTCATCGTACTGAGATAGGAATATGTTGCTAACTTCCATAGACGTGACATGCTGATGAGACTGAACTAGCTTCATCGGCGTTCTTATAATCCCTCTGTTTTTAAGACAGTCCACATAGCTCTCAAAAGTGATGTAAGTTTAACGGCATTATGTTTTATTCCCTTAATCTCCTTGGACATACATTCATTGATATCGAGAGCATACAAGTTGGATCTCAGTGCAACAAAACGATGAATGATTTCTCCATAAGCGTCATCTTTAAATTTTCTCAGTGCCTTGTATTTTCCGGAGAATGGCATATATAACTTGTAGGGTAATCAGATGTAACCAAATGAACAAGAAAACGCAACTTGTCCTGTATATCTCTCGTAGTCACTCGATGGATGAATGAATCAGTATCCATGTACATGAGTTTTACGGTTTTCAAGCCCATAGTATGATAACAGAACGTCATAATGGTGGCGGTACATTAATGTGTTGTAGATGTCCAGCACACACATACCAATATATATCGGCTTGTTGAACACTTATTTGTCGTTAAGCCATATGCACTGTAGCCAGATTAAGTCCATATATGGTTCGGTCGATGTAGGCTTAGTAGTCAGCTTTTCCAGAGTCTTCTCAATGGCGACAAGTGGTGTTTCCATTTGATGCCGCATATTCTCCATAGAAAAGTTTGTAGAGGTCCTTCTCAAAATAATTTCTTATTCCTTGTTCAATAATCTGTTATTGAATTCAACGTATGGCCTTTAACCAGCGACACTCTCGGAATTGTAGCACATGATGAATTTTGTCAGCTTTAGTCCATGACTAAGAGCCTGCTTCAAGGTCATATTATTCTCCACATACTTCCTCCGTTATCCAAAGTGTGAAATTAGCTTCTTTGTAGAAGAATCCTTTGGCTTGATGCACTCTGGCAGGAACGGCAAGTCATTATGTGGAATATGCAGCTCAGCCGGATACTCGCGTCAACTTCTAAAATGTATCCAAGTGGATTATCTTCCTGCAGTATTTATAGATTAATTTCTTTGGGAGAAATGAAATTTTCCACACGGAAGGGCGTAGGCTATCACCCATTTTGTTTATTTGCGTTTTCGTATGTAATAAATTGAGAGGGTTTGCGGGAGTCACACTGCTCCATGAAGATGTTGTCCGCCTCCGCATACCGATGACAAACCTGGTATAAACCTCCTCTTATACCACATTCAGCCATGAGTAGCTGATCTAATTAAAAAGCAACTCCAACTCAATTCTGGTATAATTGAAAATAATTTCTTAGTGAAGCTATGTTTTTGTTTGAAATTAATTTCCTGCAAACGGGTCATATCAGGTTGGTGTATATGTATAAACATTTATAAATATTCCAATTTAAAGAAAATATCATTTATGTTCCTCTGAATCACAACCACACTGCAGCTGTTATTCATGGCACCAGGATGGAGTAGTTCTAGTCCTCAGGGATACTCGGTGGTCTCGGAGTATGCACTTCTGCATGTCCCTGATTGCAACCAGTGGTTTATTTTCCATCCATGTAGTTTAAGACTTTCAGATGTGGCTACAAATTAGGCAACATTTTAGCTAATTATTTTGTCTATGTGTAACTTAATGCTGGTTTTGGGATATCAACAGGCCCTTTGGCATTCTCATAAAAGCTCCACCACTGATCCAAGTCAAGTGCATATCCCTTTAGGTTCTTCTCTATGAGAGACTTAATGGATGAAAGCGATTCACTAACAGCCGCAGACTTTGACTCTAAGGGCTTTATTTTCTTAGCTAGTGGTTTATCTCAGAGTTAGTGCCGTTGTCATCAGACGACTCACCTAGTGTTTAGAGTGCTCATGTAGCTCACTAATCCCCTGAGAATTAGTGCTCTCGGGGGAATAAATTGTCAGTTTTGTGTTCTGAATTTCCACTAATTACATCAAACTGATGGGATTGCAGTTACTGATGCATCAGAATTAGCAGATTCTTCAGGAGATATAAGGCAGGTCGATTCTCTTGTAGGTCAGAGCAAGGAGCCAAGTAGGATTTACTGATGCTGGGGCAGTGGCAGATAAGGGAGGAAAATCATCAGAATTTGCTAACGGCTGGTCTGATAGGCCACCAGGTTCACTTGGCTCCTTGTTGCACTGACGGGCCAAATGATCTGTCTTGCATATGAAACAAAGGGGGTATATCAGAAGATATGTACACCATGTAATCAGTGCCCTCGAAATTGACCTAAAAACTCCCTGAAAGTTTGTCAAAATAATCAGGGTGTATATTCAACTGTCGAGAAAACTTAGCATGTGGCAAAAACTAGGATTATCGATTCCCGCGCTGATGTAAGTGATAGCAGATGTAGAGTGAATACTGTGAATTAACAAGTACTTTTTAATCTCTAGGTGAGGTATTTCTGGGCATACGCTATGGCTATCATGACTATCCTTTATTTAGTTATAACTGGTCTAAGCTCCAGCATCATTTGTTATTGATTGCTATCCTAAGACGAGCATTAAGATCCTCAGCTACCTTTTTACTCGCTAAGAACATGTATTCTCTATTATTAGATATGCGTGGCACAAATCGGATGTTTATTGACACAGTGAGTTTACCTATTGCGAAATTGTATTCTTTGATGAACATACTTCATCACTATTGCTTGTTCTTTAGTGGATCCGCTCTGTGATACTGCAGAGTAACTTTATAATAGGTTAACAATAGTGGGTTTGGAAAACACTATATTTACCTGAGATATAGTCTGAATTTCATAGCACCTTTAGCAGTCCGAGTCGTCTGTGGCTAGGGCGCTGTTTTCAAAACAGATCTATTCAGTACAGCTGTCCTTCAGAAAACATCTCAGTTGGTTAGACGCTGGCCTACTGATCCCAAGGTCGCGGGTTCAAATACGGCTCAGACCGATGGTTTTTAAGCGTGCTTAAAAACGACAGCTCCATGTCAGTAGATTTACTGACGAAATTCCGGCACACCGGCGAGTCTGATATGATACTGGCAATTGAAAGCATCGTTAAAGAACAAAATAAATATTTTTCACAAATTCAGAAAACGGATGCAATTGTTGTGCGGAAGCAAAAGTAAATCAAGAACATTCAGCGATTACATATTATTAACAGGATGTATGGCCATTTGCAGTGTTGTGCTTGAGAAAGAATTCAATCGACTTGTTTCTCCCCATTTTAGTTTCGCAACTACTTGCACCCAAAAATTTGATTTATAGATTTCAACGGAAATACACGTGAATCCATGAAAATATTTGAGAAAACGATCCATGTGTGTGTGCGTGAGAGCAAGAGAGAGAGAGAGAGAGAGAGAGAGAGAGAGAGAGAGAGAGAGAGAGAGCTGGAATTAAAGACGAAAGGTCCCGTGAACACCAAACTTGGTGCTTACACTTTTTTCAAACATAACTGCCTTAGCCCATACATTTGATCAGAGCCCTCCTCTCTGCCAGTGGACAATAAACATTAACAAACACAAGGCAGCTCTCATTGGGAGGATGAGTAGCAACGCAGATAAATATGCATTCCCTTAGCTTTTTCAGCAGTTATCATGTTTTGTGGTATTTTTGCAAACCGTTGAGTTGGTGCAGAACATGTCATTCCTTTTCCAACCCTAGATAACGTTTGAACCTGAATCTCGCGATGTGAAACAGATGCAACAATCGCCCCTTCTTCTCCTTGAAATCTCCGGTGAAAAAAAAATATGTCTTAATTTATGAGCATAACAATGTTGTAAATTGAATTTGCTGCATTCATTCCTGATAACAACCTACCTAGTGTCTGGCTTTTTTACTGCATGGATGTGCACGAATTATATTGTGTCCTTTAAATTATTATATTTGTCACTACCTATTATTGCAGACATTGAATATAATGGTTGATAGTCCAATTTTAACATTTAAACCTTATCTTCACTTTTCTTATTTCTTAATGGCAACAATCAGACGTGGATGATCGATCGCCAGTAATATAGGTGTAAAAGAATATGAACCGAAGAACGGAGATTGAGTCTAATCTGGTAGCTAACACATAGTGAGCGAAGCTACGGGTTCTGCTAGTTGCAAACAAAAAGTGTTAAGGGAGTGCCACCCAAACATCACGCCCCGCAGTTTTATAACTACTGAAGACTAGGCAACTGTGAGGTTTGCTTTAAACCGCGAACCTTGTAAAACCAACCCTCAAAACTCTGCCGACGTGGGCAGTTCCGGAGGTGAGGTCGTCATGCTTTGAAGAATACTCTAAATCCACCATCTTCAAGAAGATTTCAATTAAAACCCCTCGATCTCAAAATACCCCTTAAATGAGAAATGTTTGGGTATTTTTTATTTTATCAAAAGCTCTCAATTGGGCCTGAAGGATATGTTTAAAATGGTTGTATGACTAATAAAATGTACCTATATGTTGTATTTTTTTGCGAAGTGCACGCTGTGATCAATGAATTTTTATGTATACTTCTGTATATAAATGCGTGGTACTACTCTGTAAACCATAAAAGAAAGAAAAAGCCTTATTGAACATAAGTATGTATATCTCGTTAAAGTATGCCATTTGCTTAAATAAATACGTTCGTATCAGTAATCATTTCCGTGACATTCCTTGTTGTTTGGTTTGGGTTCACAGACAACGTTTGTTGAAGTGTCACGTCGTCATTCCTTTGTTTCATTTGGTCATGTAAAATGCGGATATTTGGAGCTATAGCGCAATAATGACCTGGTTTTTAAAGATTTGACTATCGCTCCAACTTACTATATTCCCCTTGAAGTTACAACGAAATGTGTAATGAAACCACTCCTGCAAATGGTTTTCTCGCTTACCACGTAACATATAGCAAAAATCTGATGTGTTGCACTCACATAACCTTCTCTACTCTTGTACTAACCATTCTTACAAACTCTTATTCTTCTAGTTTCTTCGTGTTAGCTGTGATATACATTTGCAGAAATTATCTTATTGCTCGTTTTCTTGCACGTGCAAAGGGAATATGGGAATACAGTAGGCTTTGAGCGCTATTCAAATCTTTTAAAGCTTTCAAATTCCGTTCTCTTTGCACAATTAACATATAAAAGACTGAATATCGATGTTCCATTTGACAGATGTTCTCTAAAACACACACAAATAAAAGAAATATCTCCGAAATGGTTCATTCTACAAAAAAAAAAAAAAAAAAAAAAAAAAAAAAAAAAAAAATTCAGACATAAATTGTGTGGTTTAGCAAGATCTACATTTTTTTGTATAGTAAGATTTGACCTATCTCTTACCGTTTATCAGTTATGCAAAAGTCATCCAGAGCAAACGCGACTATATGGGCTATAGCTAGAAAATTCAAAAAATATGTTTTGTTTATCATAAAAATATCTCAAACATATGGCAGTTGATCAAAATCGCGTGATCCATTTTCGAGGAAATCAAAATTATCTAAACATTTTCCAAGTAAACGGTAGTTTAGGGTGGGGGAATTTTCCTCAAAATCTTCGTGTCGCATCCTTGAAATACATTTAAGTTCAATACCAACTTTGGCTTTAAACCGACTTTTCGTTTTTGAGTTATACTGTCCACAGATTGACACACAGACACACACACACACACACACACACACACACACACACACACACACAGAGAGAGAGAGAGAGAGAGAGAGAGAGAGAGAGAGAGAGAGAGAGAGAAACTGTATTTTTGGATTCAAGGGTTCTCAAAACATATGTTTCCGGTGAAATCTCCACATCGAATTTTTGGGCGGAATACAATACTCCCTTTTACTTACCAGTAGAGAAAGTAATAAGCTCATGTAAGAATAGTTTGTTGAAGAATGGATAGGGAAATGGATGACAGTACATCTGTATTTATACTGCTATAGCAAAGAGCAGACAGATTAACATTGAAAGGTGGCGAAAGCTAGTATTCATACCTCACATGTCGCTTCTGCTTCGGACATTACCAATCATTCTTCTGTAGTCTCTGGTCAAAATGAGTTTAAGCTTATATGAGAATTAATATTAAATGAGAATGGGCATGTACAACTCAAATAAAAGTAGTAAAATTAATTCTGACGTTTGAAAAACGTAACCCCTTTTATTAATCGCCATATGTCCCCATGGTTAACAATGGATCTCTTTTAGATGCATTAGCTTCTATAAAACATTTACTACTAGTATTTTGTACTTCCATCTTTCTGTTTGTTCACATGAAACAACTCAAGTCTCGCAAGTACAAAGTTGAACTGTTATACAGAAAAGGTCAGCGAATCGCCGAAATGATGCCTAGTAGTCTTACAGTTGACCCGCCGGTAATGTTGGTTGCATATTACAGGAGTTTCAGGGGTACTACAGTTATACTAAATTATGAGTTGCAGATCTTACATTTCAGTTTGTGCCTTCGCCAAAATAAATGGTGACTATCCTTAATACTACTAACGACAATTCGGTTGATGAATTCAATGAATGCGACATAATGCTGCAGACAGTCCATATGGTTTGTCAGTATAGGGTGTTCCATGAATTTACTGTCACGCCGTTTATGTTTATTTCTTACTTCTATACCGCTCGCAAAAGTTAAAGGCATGTGAACGCTGGCCAATGCTCAAGCAGAGCGCTGTTGCCAAGCGTAGTGCGTGTACCGGCAGAGGTTCTGTACATAACAGTGTGTGAGATGCATGCACCACATTCGGCAGCGCTGGTAGGAGGGCAAGCGTAGGATTCGCTGGAGTCCGAGGTACGCCCCGCCTCCATATGCCTTTAAGTTTTGCGAAGATTATAGTACTGTTTCATTGGAACTAATCTTCTAGAAAATCTGAGTCCTCCATTGTATCGTAATGAGATGCTTACTAGCTTAGTGCAGACCATTGGAATAGTTTGAAATTCACATTAACAGAACTGGTGATTATTTTGGTATTCTGATTTCCGCCTTAAGAGCAGCATATTAGAGTTGTGGTAACAATCCTACTTAAGATAAAAAAATCATATATATGTTGCATTCGTATGACTTTTCTCTGTACACTCTTCAGCGAAATTTCTTACAAAGGTTTGTTCTTGTATCTACATCTCTTTAAAAATTATTTAAGGTCGCTTAAAGAATTTAGTTTTATAGTGACCATGCAATATGACGAGTGTATACCTATAGCAAACAAACTTAATGGCAGTGTTCGTAAGATACGTTAGCAAGCTGTACCGAGCGAGGTGGTTCCGCGGTAACGTGTGATGTTTGTATTCAGGAGATCGTCGGTTCGATTCACGCGGCCAATCTAGCTGCTCCATGGATTCGGGGTTTTCTCTGCTCATTAGGCGAATGCTGGGGAGGATAATTACGTGTATCCCCGAATTTCCCGTCCCTCCATTTCATTTCACCATTCTTTCAATCCTGCCTTTCCGTATCGGAAGTGTTGGCCACGGATTTGAACTCTTATTTGCATTGTTTTCCTTTTGCTTATAGCGTTTTAAGTCTTTAAGGGTTTAAAATTTTAACTGTTTTAACACTTTTTTTTAACGTTTTAACTGTTTTAACATTCACTTTTTCGTGTTTTAACTGTCTTAACTTTGTTTTTTTATTATTAATTTTTACCGATTGTCCAAATGACCTACACTCAACCCCATTCACTCACTGACTCAATCAATCATTATTGTACGCACCGATTTTAAACAAGTAACCTCATATTAGCTATAATGTAATATATGTTTATGTATTACATGCATTACTGCAGTATATTTGCATATTTCAGTTTATTTTGACATGTTCATCATTGTTTTATAAAGTATACTGTTTAGTGTAAACCTATAGTGATAGTATTGTTATATACTGGCGAAGACATTGTATAATAATAATAATAATAATAATAATAATAATAATAATAATAATAATAATAATAATAATAATAATAATAATAATAATAATAATAATAATAATAATAATAGTAATAGTAATAATAATAATAATAATAATAATAATAATAATAATAGTAATAATAGTAATAATAATAATAATAATAATAATAATAATAATAATAATAATAATAATAATAATAATAATAATAATAATAATCATAATCATCATCATAATCATAATCATGATAATTATAATAATCATCATAGTCATCACAATAATCATAATAATAATCATAATCATAATAAGAACAACAGTGAAATGTATTCAACTGACTTGCCGACGCGTGCGCAGGCGTGTGTAAACATGCACAAGACTCCTGTGGGAGGAATTGAACTGGAATCCTCGGAGTGGCACTACAAACAAAGGCGAGAGTCTGTCGCCATATTTCCGCTGTCCCTGATCATTAGAGTGGCTGCTGGCGCCTGTCGGGGGAACAAAATAACACGATATTGGGATAGTCCAACCTGCTTAACGTTGCAGAGTGCGTTCTTCACACAAAGGCGCGGAAGATCTGGATTTCCGGCCGGACGGTGCCTAGTCTCTTGGCACTCGTGGGAAATCACCATCATCATCAATTTTGTGATTCATAAGTACATGTCTTTGTGGTGCCGCCGGCGCCTTGGCAACCTGCTGCCGGAGGTGTGATCACGTGCCTGTACGACCAACGCCCTTCTACAAGATAACTGTAAAATGGGATTACCATGTCTTTATGAAATTGGAGAACACTATTCCAAAATGTAGGACATTATACAAAAATGTAGAGCATTTAATAAATCGAAAAACTATATACTTTTGCATAAGTATACCTATATAAATATGACTTTGTTTTATAGCTAATATTTTTTACGCTTAGAATTCCAATTAGTATTGAAATGGCATATTTCCCCTTATGATTTCTGTGTTTGATCTTTTCATATTTTTCATTTTTGTTTATTTTAACACACAAATATTCAACTTCATTGCAACATTTAATTTTATTTCCTCCTCATAGGCGTCGCGAAGGGGGGGGGGCGGGGGGTAAGTGGGGTCTGGGCCCCCCTTGGAAATTGATGAATTTAATTGTGGTCAATTACTGAGTATTTGCTGTTTTAATTTTGATGCAAAGAACAATTTTTATTTAGCACAAATTAATACGGTTATCTGCAAAATACTATAAATTTTGAAAACAGAGTAGTGAATTAATATGGTTTGATTGCAAACTTCCAATATGTGACTGCCCCCCCCCCCTTAAAAAAATGTCTGCCGACGCCCATGTTCTTCCTTCCACTTCTAACTCCTCCTTTATGCCCCCAATCACGAAATTAGATGTGTTGACATTTTGTCCCCATTTATCCTATTCTAGCAATTTTCTATTGCATGTATTCTTGATCTCTCGTTATAAGACTTTGATCATCTGCATAATGAAGGCTGTAAATCATTCTATTATTTGCAATATGAATTCCCGTTTGAGAACACTTTGTTCTCCAAATCTTTAATACTTCATGTACCTATGTAAATTTTAAATAATGTTAGTGAAAGCCAACAGCCTCATCATAGACCTATAGATACCTCAAACATATTTATGATAGTATTATCAAAAGTATAATAACTTATGGTGCTGATATATGGCCACTTATACACACCTAAGTTAAACTAAACTAAGTCCCGGCACTACAGCCCATGAAGAGCCAAGCCTTACCGCCCAGCCGCTGCGTCCCCCACCTCGGCCCACTACAGGCGTCATTGGTGGGGTGTAGTGTTGGAGGGTGGTACGTGGTCAGCGTCCCAATCCCTCCCGTCTAGTTATGCGGTCTTCACGACCTGGGACCGCTACTTTTCTATCAAGTAGCTCCTCAATTGGTCCCCCAGGTGATAGTGAGGCTGACTGCATCCCGTGCCAGACCTCCCAGAGGGGATAAAATCCCCATGTTGGTACTGGGGATCGAACCCGGGTCCTCCACACCCGAGGCTATTACACACACCAAAAAAATTAAATTACTAGCAACAGAAATGTATTTCTGGCGGCGAGCAGCGAGAATTTCGAGAAGAGCTAAAATAAGAAACACCATTAGGAATTTTATGGGCGTAAAATAAACAAATTTGGATGAGATTACACTCAAACAATTGAAATCGAGTGGACATGCAAGAAGCATACCCGAAGAGAGAATACCGAAAAATGCATTGGAATGGGTACCACCAAAAAATCGGAAGAGAGGTCAGCCACCAATAACTTCGAAGGATAATGTCACACAGGCAATGAAGAGATTGAATTTCGAAAATAAACTATGTAACAACAGAGAATAATGAAGAAGGGCTATCGGAAGATATGTTGCACATTATAAAACCGATTAAATAATAATATTATTATTAGTAATAATAATAATAATAATAATAATAATAATAATAATAATAATAATAATAATAATAATAATAATAATAATAATAATAATGACAATTTATTATTATTATTATTATTATTATTATTATTATTATTATTATTATTATTATTATTATTATTATTATTATTATTATTATTATTATTAATATTATTATTATTATTATTATTATTTCTAAATACATTTTATAATTTCATAAAATATTCAAACCGTTTGAACCAAACACAACTAACAATACTAGTTAAAAAACTTCATCTTCATCAATAATGGATCCTTTGAGGATCTGATGTGATGCGTAACATCAGACTTGCTTAAGGTGAAATTCTTGGTAAGAGAAATTTTGATAATGTTTTTAAGCATTTAATTTTTTGTTTTGTTCATAATATAACTGAAATCAATAAGAACAATTGTCCCTAGGGATTCAAGGAACATTAAAAAAATAAGCGTTAAAATTTGATAACAATATATGTTATAGTTTTGGGAAATGTGCAGCTGAGGTATGAAAAATCATTGTTTCGAGAAATCGTGATGAAAGATGAAGTATCATTTTATTCAAATTACACATTATTTCCGTGGATTTGGAGTTGGCCGTTGACCAGATGCAACAGTCCATTCCCCAATCCTACCACGATAACTGTAGGCCTAAGATTGCTAGTTCGCCATGGAGGGTTCCTTGGTGGTCTAAAGAGCTAAGCGAACTTAGACATAAGACCACGTGGTTATATAATAAAGTCAAATGGTGATTGGACGCTATACAAAGGGACACACACGCGCTACAGCGCCGCAATAAGAAAGGCGAAAAGAGATTCATGGAGGGAGCACTGTCGGAATGTTGATGACATATCCGAGGGGACCAGACTCATGAAAGTGTTATCCAAAGATGCCAAGCATAAACTGGGTACGATAAAGCGTACCAATGGAAGTTATACCATGACGGAAAGGGAAACGTTTAAGAGTTGGTTAAAGTTCACCTTCCGGGTGCAATTGAGATTGAAAAACAAGAAAATGGACAGAGACAGTTGAGCCAGGAGGCGAAATTCAAGACAAGCAAGAGATACTGGCCGCTGGCCAGAAATGGCATCAGTCAATTGGGGTGAGATGGGCCGTCAACACTTTTGAACCATTTAAATCAGCAGGACCAGATCAATTGATACCGGTGTTATTACAACAAGGGATTGATTGTGTGTTATATGTTCAAAGCTAGTTTAGCATTTGGATATAGACCCTCTTCTTCGAGGCAGGTCAGGGTGGTTTTTATACCTAAACCGGGACGTTCTAGCTACAGTGATGCTAAGGCTTATCGTCCGGTTACTCTTTCATCATTTTTGTTGAAAGCATTGAAGGGACTAGTAGATGGGCACATAAAGAACCATGTATTGGAAGGAAATCCGTTATATAGGTACCAGTGTGTGTATCAATCAGGGAAATTTACAGAGACAGCATTGCATTATGTTGTAACAGGTATATAGAAAGCACTGCAACAAAAAGAAATTGCATTGGGAGCTTTTCTGGGCATTGAGGGAGCCTTTGATAAAACCTCTAACAAAGCTATCATGATGGCTGTAAGAGAACGTGGAACACCCGGAAACTATATGTTGCTAGTAAGCTCCATGTTAGAAACTAGAAATATAGTGTCAACTCTGTGTTCGGAGACTGTTCATGTGTCAGTAACGAGGTGCTGCCCGCACGGGAGAGTGCTCTCACCACTGCTATGGAACCCTGTTGTAGATGAGCTGATAAAGGATCTGAACAAGAGTGGCTATTTCACCGTGGGATATGCAGACGATTTAACCATACTCATTAGAGGGAAATTTTCAAGAACAGTTTCAGAGGTGCTGCAAGAAGCTCTAAGAAAAGTAGACAGCTGGTGCAAGAGATGTGACCTTGCTATAAATCCTAACAAAATTACTATTACACCATTCACATGACTTCAGGATCTTCACACTCTGAAGCAGCCTAGTTTTGGGGGTACTATAGTACAGTTCGCTGATGAGGTCAAATACCTAGGACTAATTTTGGACAAAGCTTTAACCTGGAGGCGACAGGTTGATAATGTATAAATAAATGCTATAGGGCATGTATGGCAAAACGTGGGGACTTCAACCCAAGATCATTTACTGAATCTATTACACTATTGTTAGACCCGTTATTTCCTATGCTGCCTGTTTACGGTGGCCTAGAGTAAAACTATTGGCCTGCAGGACCCAGCTTTCTAAACTACAAAGAGTGGCCTGCATAGGCATTACAGGGGCTTTTGGGACTACTCCTACGGCCGCTATGGAAGTTCTGTTAGATCTTCCTCCTTTGCATCTGTGGATCTAGGCAGGAGGTAGGATGGGATACTACAAACTGAAATGTAATGGCATGGAAAATTTAGATTCAACAAGCATTGGGCACCTAAACTTCCCTAAAGACAGACATATGGATCAAGTTTTGTCTATGATTCCAGATCGGAATCATAGACAAGGAAAGAAAGGAAATCAGCATTTGCTGTAGTCTAGCAGGACCGCAGTGAACGGGAGAAAAGGAAAAACATAAGGAGACAACTTGGACCGGTATGGTTCACAGATGGATCCAAAATGGACAAAGGAACAGGGGCAGGCATTTATGGCTGTGGCAAGAAGTTATTCTGGAGCCTTGTCCAATATGCCACAGTCTTTCAAGCAGAAGTATTTGTCATTATGGCATTAAAACAGCATCATCAGCCCAATTTATTGGGCCAGAACCTGGACTAGGACTGTCATGTGGATCTCTTTGAGGGGTTCTAAGCAAATGGACTGACAAACAGCATGAAGCGTACTGGTTGTCAGTTGAAGGGCATAAATACTCAAAGTCAACTACTAAAAAGATTGACAAAGGCAGAACCAAGGAACTGCTAACAGTGAGTAAATTGAAACTTGGCTGGGTACCTAAAGGCCCATCTTTAGAAGATTGGAATAAATGTAGATCCTACATGTAGGAGATGTGGCAAGGCAGATGAGACAGCCACACACTTGATGTGTGAATGTGAAGTAATGGAGAGGAAAAGAGTCAACATCTTTGAAAAAGGGTTCATACAACTGCATGAGCTTGAAGAAGTCTCCGTGAAAAGACTTGCTACCTTTGTTGGGGATATAGGTATTCTAGGAGACTGAGAAACGAAGGAGAGCACAATAGATCAGCAAATGGTCGGGGTGCATATAGCATTAGATTGAAACTCCTTAATTGATTAGATTAGATTAGTGGTACCTATCCGACCTTTTTGGTTACACTGTTCACACACGCACACACACGCGCGCGCATTTTTTCTAAAAATTATTATTTTACTTAGGAGGGCCTCAAAACATGTTTTGGATGAAATATTGTTATTGAATTTTTGGGTGGAATGCACTACCTTTACTACTATGTATGCGGTAGAGAAAAAGCGAAAACATTTATCAATAGATGACTGTTAAGGACCTATACTAAAAGCTGGAATGAATACTAAAAGTTATAATAATTTTAATCCAGGCGTATCAGGATGAATGAACATTTTAAGTAGCACATTTTTTAACCAAATGAAGGAACGAAAGCTGCATGTTACGAAGTATTTAAATTGTAAATTAAGGGCGAAGTAGAACAACCTCAGGTATGTTGTATTAAATTAAGAGCAGGTAGAATATCCTCCAGTATGTTTTAATAAATGAATTAAATGTCATGTCACATGCACCAGAAATGCATGTCATAAAGGGCCAATGATGTTTATTTATGCTCAACCATGCCATAATGTGGCGTTTATACGCCACGGTAATGGACTCATGTCCGCTTCTTCATGATGACACTGCTAATCGACCAATCAAAGATGCACTTGTTCAGTCGTGAATCAAAGGATACACATGTAGCAATCAATACTTTCGCGTCTGCGCACATTCCCACGCAGCTGAAAGCGTACCTATACGGAATAAAGCTACTCTGTTTATTTAATAAATAGTATTGTAACTAACATTGTAATGAATTCAGTCTGTCTTCTCGTTTTTGAAAGCCCACTCTTTTAAAGGTTATAGCATGTATCATTGTGTCAAGCCCAACATAGTAA
Organism: Tenodera sinensis; assembly: GCA_030765045.1. Lineage (NCBI taxonomy): Eukaryota > Metazoa > Arthropoda > Insecta > Mantodea > Mantidae > Tenodera > Tenodera sinensis. The sequence continues at coordinate 93,456,341 of CM060961.1, read as the reverse complement.
TAAAAGTTGATGGCGCTACTGGCGATTCTCATATATACAATCGAATATCAAATAGTTAAAATTTCGGACACCAGTGACAGTAACATGCAGCGTAGAATATTAAAAATATTTTATAGATGTTATGAACTTAGACATATAGTTGAGCATAAATAGTCGTATGAAACTTGAGTATAATGACAATCATGCTCTCGTTGTATAATATACTATTTGGCCACCAACGTCTTCACTGTGCTAGGTTTAAATGAAAACAATAGCACACTTATGACGAGAACATTAAATTGTAGATTTCAAAATATTATAAGCTTAAGGAAAGAAGAATGAAATATGAGAAGGAAAGCTTTACAAGATCCATTGAAATAATTGGTGCACTTTCCCACAGAAGAGATGTTGCATTTAAGATTCAGCAGAAAGTGACAATAGCAGTCTCAATTAAGCAATTAATGTCGTGTTCATGCTCGAGGTGATTTAGGTTGACTCAGCAAGACGTGGGTATTGTTAAAAGGCGCTTCCTGTCATAACAGTCCTGGCGTCATGGTCTGAGATGTTAAGTGTGTCGTAACCAAGGAAGGACAAATAATTGTCTTACCTCAGCATTTCGAAATCAAAATATATTCTATTGTTCTTCAAGTACAAAACATAACTACTGACTGTCGGAGGCGCCTTTATGCTTTCGCAATATTCGACCTACTTTTCACTTAAATGAGGACTCGTGTCTTCTCTCGTTAGTTGCTTTTAATATCACTATTTATTAAAAAGTCTTTACAAGGCCAGGATAGTGGAACATGAACTTACTGAAGCAATGTTGGTGTGTGTAAGATGACAACAAATTAACATAATGGCTATCTTATAACCGTTACATTACGTAACGGTTACAAAAGTAAAGGGGACCAAAGTAACTATATACCTAGTTATCCAATTTAACTGACATTTCCCGACGTATGCGTAGATCTACCAGGAGACAGCTCCTTTTATTATCGCTAGACCAGGTAAACTACAGCAGGCACAAGATTTTAAAATTGCATGGCGGCTAACAGATGACCACTACTATTCTCTTTCTTGTTGTGCAATTAAGTTTTATGAGCGTCAATGATATTTATATCACCGACTTTACAGTGAGATTTCACAGCGTGGCTAACTATACGACATCGCAAGGGCTGGCAAAGCCTCTAATTGGACTTCGTTTTGAGCGCCATTAAATTTTGTGTCAGTCATAAAAGTCATTACGCAGAATTATACTGATCCTCCAGATAGAGTGGCAGCATCACTCCATTATATCATCTAGCGGCAGCAATACCAACTAAGTAGTTTGCATTGTGCAGTAAACACAACGTTATTAGAGTACATATTTAATGATAGTGTACACTATTTAATATATAGAGTGGAAGGGAAGTCATTACATTCCTTCTAATATGTCCTTCACAGAAGCATTACAAACAAAAGAGTCTAATGGCATTTTGTTCTTTGATCAGCCGGTTTCGAAAAAATAAATAGTTTTTTTATCTCAATTGGATGCGTAATTCCAAAAGAATGAACGAAGATAACAGTTTATTACTTGTATGATGCGTAGAGTAACTTATTTGACATAGCTTCGGGACATCACACTGGATTACGAAATAATTAATCACTTAAAAGACGTGAAAGAATCCTTCAAGCTGCTCTCTCAGACGTTAGGTAAGTCGACAACGTTGCGTTGAGGTTGGTCAGGGAATTGGCCTAGTTTGTGAATGTAAACAGGTCGGGCACTTTCGCTTTCGTTGGGAGGCAACGCTTGTGATTGGCCTACACTCCACAGTAAACACAGAAGAATAAGGCAGCGTATGTCTTTGTTTTTAAGACGCGCCGTTACACTGTCTGTTTATATACTGAGCTAGGAAAAGTGACCACCCACAATCTGCAGTGTTGCCAGGTTGTTTTCGACAAAACTAAAATATCTCCGTAGAAAATGGCCATAGACAAAAACGTAAGACACAAAATGTGTTCAAAATACCGAAATCTACCACTGGTTTAAATTAATGTAATGACTTCCCTTTCACCCGGTATAAATAATCGTGTTTGTGTATGTGTTTCCTTTCCGCTTTGCATCACGTTTTGAAGTGTTACATCATTGCATTATTTAAACACTTACAGTGAAATCGGGAGTTCGAGCTCTAAATGATGTGTCTAGGAGGGAGTGTGCTAAAAAGGGAGGAAAGTAAAAAGAAGCAAAATTATTTATTTCTATTTGCTAAACTGTTAGATTATTATTAGCGCAGTATTGTCCTTTTTATCTTCTTGCGGACATTATAGCACATACTGTTAATATGTATAAGTAGGTATTTGTAGTTCATCTTCTGATTCGTTTCCAATCCAAAGACGAGTCTAGATAAATTCTAAAATGAAAAAATATGCATAGAAACTAGAGATTCATGTAGAGTATTTCTGTTAGGTAATAATTTCCTAAAAACTGAAGTATACGGCTTCGTACACACATACATACCGGGTGGAAGATACTGCTTCGGCAATAGCTTATCCAGGAATTCTACATGAGTGTAACAGTCATGTCCAATATAATCATTGTCAATAAAGAAAAACTCGTAAAAGTACAACTCGTTAAAGTACACTCGTTAAAGTACACAATGTTTTAGTTTTAAATAGGTAGTAATTTAAATTTAAAAAAAAAATACGTATAGCATTTTTAAACCGGAGCAAAAGGAGTAAAATAGTTTGTTAGCCTCATAAAGATTCCTAAACCCAAACAAATGGGACGAAAATCTGTGATTCGGAAGTTTTAATACATTAGAATATTTGTACTAGAGATTGATGTAAATAGCTCATCTAAGTCACTCACAGTTTTATTGCAAAGTAAATGACATGAACTGCTGTGTGTGCTTTTTCAATAACATTTTCACCCTACACTTAATATTATCTGTTGCATGCGCTTCATCTTTTTCGTTTTAAAACTTACAGGTATTTTCATAGCTATTGCAGATTTAAGGGCAATCTGTATGAGTTTATAAATCTGTATAGGGCTGGGAGAAATTATTTTATAGTTCTAGTTCATTTAAAAACATGGTGTATTAGTTCTTTATTTGAATAACTTAGAAATATATCTGTGTGTGTATGTGTGTGTGTGTGTGTGTGTGTGTGTGTGTGTGTGTGTGTGTGTGTGTGTGTGTGTGCGCGCGCGCGCGCGCTTGGCTGAGAAAATGTGGGGTTTTAACATATATGAGTCATTCTACTTGAAATCGCACAAAATTTGGCTAAAATTGACCTCAACCACCCCAATTTCCTTGATTTCTTTCTTTCTTTATTTGCACGGTTTATATAATAATCCATTAGACCTGTATTTTTTGTTTTCCCCAGAAAAATTTATGTCGACCTATATCAAATATTTCAATTTTCGAAAAATAGTATGCACCACTTCATTCGACCGAATATACCTGCGATTCTAACAATCCAAATTTCTTTGTTTTTGGGTCAAATGAAAGATAAAAGTGCGGTGTTTAATGCGATATACTTAAATATTTTCTATTGATTCATAAAGGATCCATAATAATTTCTTTAAAAATAATTATAATTCAACCACAACCCAACACTTTAAACTTATAAGAAATGCCATTTCATTCCCTCATGCCTACGTACCAATACCAAATTATAAGATGGAATTCGTATTTGTTGTATCACAATAAATGCACTTACCAGAGCAAGTGCACTGCGTAGTAGGTCTGCATGCTTGGGTCAAAGACGCCCTTGAGGCGTCACGCAGAAGATACATAGTTAACACTTTAACTTACATTAACACATAACTACACTTTCTTAGATGAGCAGAAGACACGATATTCAGGATGTTCATTACAAATAGGATGAGTTCATACACTCGGAATAGTCATGTTTAATCCAGCACAATACAATGCGTTAGTAAATTTGCAAGAGTTTCCCTCCATTTTCAGACGAATACTGTTCAACTAAGAACCTCTGTTTTCGATAGTGGGACAATGGAATGCAACTTTAATGTGTCAAGTATTGTTCTCCCCACTCCTCTTCATATTTAAAGTTCAGGTGATCATTGTGTTCTTTATGTTGACCTTGAGTAAAAAATCTGAAATTAGTGTTTTGAATATTTTTCCGAGCCCAGTTGAATAGTTTGTTGGTTATTGTAATGAGATCCTGACATAACTGGATACTAGCCTTTGCTGCTAATCTCTTCACGGCACCCTCAATGCCATCGCACGGACCCTTTCCATGGGACGTCGCGAAAAAAGGGGCTAGGAAAATTGAATCCATAATTAGTTGTTTACGATTTTCTAAGCGTTAAGTTGAGTCCCAATCTTTTTAATCCATGCGGTAAATTGAGTCCGCTATGGTTGGCTATACCGATCGCAACGCAGCGCTGTGACGTCAGGGGATATTTGCCTTGATGCACTAATGTAAAGTCAATAGACATCAGTAAGCAGGCATACCTTCTAGTGCTGTGAACAGATAGTGAATGGGCCAGCATGGAAATGAGAAAAATAAAACACTTTTTACTGTTGATGGTTACAAGTTTGGCTTTCATAAATAATTGAAGGATGGAATTCAGCGGTGAACTTGCTCCATGAACTCATGTAAGTGTAACATAAAATTAAGTGAAAATAACACTATTGTAGAAAGCTTTCAGGTTCACAATCACGCTAAACCAGACTTACAGAAAATAAATGGACAAAATTTTAGCAATAATTTAAAGAGAAAAACAACAAAAGATGTTAGTAGTAAACCATCACAGTGAATTAAAAGGAGGTAACAGAAACTTTAACGATGGAAGAAACGACTCTCAGTAAAAGGAACATGCACAATGCACCCGCTCGCACTCATCCCAATATCCCCAAACGTGCCACAGATACACGTAGTACAGGAAAAAAGAAAAAAAAAAAAAAACATTGGAAAAGCAAACATTTTTGAGGGAGCAGACGGCATAGCTTCAGCGAAAATCGGCTTTCCAGTTCCTTACAAAGTGACCGCTTTACTTATGTGTCAAGCTGCCGCCGAAAGTCGGGTTTTCAAATCGTTACAAAGCGACCACTGTATTTATGTGCCAAGCTACCGCAAAGCTAGAATCAAAGAAGCCGAAATGGCAACGCAAAGAACGGCCCCCCTGCCCCCCTCATAACCTCTCACAATGATTATTATGTAAGTTAAATATTTATCGGTCTGTTATCGCGTCGCAGCCCCAAGTCTGCACAAAGTGGGAGGGAAAGTTTTGTCACAATTACGGGTCGAGGGACTCAACATATATTTTCGGTGAAATCTCGACATCGAATTTTTGGGTGGAATACAATACTTCCAGTACCTGCCAGTAGAGAAAGTAAAAATGTAAAGAATTATGCAAATTTGCGTTTCCATGGAGAGGTATTCGGTATTAACGCTGAATGGCAATTTTTCGCCAGGGATGGTAAATTGAATCCCCTTTGAGTATTAAAAGACATACCTAGTTGTTCCATGTTCTTGTTGAAAACCAGAAAATGAAGTTAGGAAACTCGCTTTTGAAGTCATACTAAACTGTAGATTGAATTCTGATATAATTCATAGTGAATGAAAAGGACTATATATGACGCAAGGACCTGTACGTGCTCATTAATGTAAGCAATGGAAAACTGACCAGTATCATCCCTAATTTGGGACATTAATAATAATAATAATAATAATAATAATAATAATAATAATAATAATAATAATAATAATAATAATAATAATAATAGTAATAATAATAATAATAATAATAATAATAATAATAATAATAATAATAATAATAATAATAATAATAATAACAATAACAATAACAATAACAATAATAATAATAATAATAATAATAATAATAATAATAATAATAATAATAATAATAATAATAATAATAATAATAATAATAATTTGTTGTTTAACGACGCTGTCAGTTGCTAGGGTCACATCACCCACGACCTTGGGCTAGTAGGCCAAATTCTAACCAACTGTGCCACCCAGACCAACAATTTGAGTCATGAATTCATAACTACGATACCTGCTTCCCTGACAATAGCCACCCCACACCTAAAAGCAACCTACCATTAAATAAGAATGTGATTTTTTCCAAGAATGCTAGAAAAGAAATTGCAGAGGTACCCTGTTGCAATGTGAAATTTCAATGTTTGAAAAGTTATGTTCCTGTAATGTGTACTCAGGTACCCATTCAATGTAAATGCAAGAAAATTACTATAAAGACTCAAAGGGTAAGAAAATTAGAAACAATAAAGTAAATGCGAAAATAAATGCCATAAAATAGAATACGGCATAAACGACAAAACAGTAACCTATTTCATAAACATAGTCCTTAAATTATCATATACGAATTACTAGCCGGTCATTATCTTGTTTGTACAAGTTATCATTAGGTCATTCTTTTGTTTAGTCGAATTGCATTAATCGTAATGAGTATATTTTACGTTATTACTTTCTCTACTAGTATAGTAAATAGAGGAAGTATCGTATTTCATCCAAAAATTCGATGTCGAGATTTCATCGGAAATATGTTTTGAGGCCCACTGAATAAAAAATAAGCGTTTTTAGAAAACGATCCACGTGTCTGTCAGTTTGCCAGTCTGTGGGCAGCATAACTCAAAAACGAAAAGTCGGTTAAAAACAAAAGTTGGTATTTAAGTTTAATATCCCTCAGGGATGCGACACGAAGATTTTAAAGAAAATTCCTCCTCCCTAAACTACCCTTACATGGAACATTTTTCAAAAATTTTGATTTTCTTGAAAATGGCTCCAACAATTTTGATTAAAATTACATATGTTTAAGATACTTTTATGACGGATGAAACGCATACATATTTTGAATTTTCTGGCTATAGCCCCTGCAGTCGTATTTGCTCTGGATGATTTTTGCATAACTGGTAAACCGTAAGAGATAGAGCAAATCTTACTATACAAAAATGCATTTCTTGCTAAGTCACACAATTTATGTCTGAATAAATTTCTTTGGAGGGTGAACCATTTCAGAGATATTCTTCGTTATTTCTGTAAGTTTTGGAGAACACTTCTCTCAAATGGAACATCGCTATTCGTTAGTTTGTGTGTTAACCGTACAAAGAAAACGGAATTTGAAAGCTTTTAAAGGTGTGACTATCGCTCAAAGCCTACTGTATTCCCATATTCACGTTGCACGTGCAAGAAAACAAGCAATAAGATAATTTTTGAAAATGTTTAACTCACCTAACACGAAGAAGATATAGGAACAAGAGTTTGTAAGAATGGTTAGTACAAGAGTAGAGAAAGTTATATGGGTGCAACACATCGGATTTTTAGAAAAACTTCAGTTTGTGGGCAGCATAACTTAAACAAAAAAAAAAAAAAAACAAAAAAAAAACAAAAAAAAAAAAAAGCAAAGTTGGTATTTAACTTTAACATCTTTTGAGGATACGACCTTAAGATTTTGAAGAAAATTTCTCCTATCTAAACTACCCTTTACATGGAACATTTTGATTTTCTCGAAAATGGCTCTAACGATTTTGATTAAAATGTCATATGTTTGAGATATTTGTATACAAACGAAATGTGCATTTTGAATTTTCCGGCTATAGCCTATGTAGTCCTATTTAGTTCGTATGACTTCTGCATAGCTGGTAAACCGTAACAAATAGAACAAAGTTCATTATTCACAAAAGGAAATCTTGTTAAAACACAATTTATGTGTTATACATATATAACAATCAGTTTGACAAATTTTTTATTGGATGATACCCCAACTTCTGACATTGCCAACATCTTAAAAATATGGAGCATCAATAAGAGAATCTTGTAGGCCGTGCCAATAGATGCTGAAATATGTATGCCTACTACATTTTCTTTTAAGAGGTTAGTAATTACAATACAGCATTTAAATAACATTTTATAGGTTTTGTCATCCTTTAATTCGTGAAATAGTCTTGGTAAATGCAACTCGTAATATCAATAGTTTGGCAATCACTCGTGCCATTGCTTATGACAAATATACAGCATTTTCATAACCTGAACCCATGATAAAATAGTATGTACACCTTAGCAATGCCTACGACACAACAAAATATGTCAGAACTGAAGCTGATTATTAACATTCGAAGAAATAGATTCTTTCTTTGCAGTTCTGATCTACTTCGATCCTCTGTTAAATGAATCGTAGTCTTTTAGCTTTCTTACTGCGACTGGATTCACGTTTATGTGGTTAGAAGGTGTGACTGCTAACAGGAAGTGATGACGAACGGTAGCTACAAACTTCTATTTGTATAAGAAACAACAATAGTGAAGCAACATTCACCCGTCACGCCAGAAATATGCACTTTCAGAGGGAGCGTACTTCATATCTAGGTCCCTTTGTCCGTTCATCCGGCCGTCCCCAATGAAACAACTCGCCAACCGCAGCAATTACAGAGTCGAGATATATGAGTTTGAAGAAACTTTGTCACATTTCAGATTTGGTTGAACTCGATGTAAAATTAAGGCTAATTCAGATAGAGAATAGAGGTTGCAGTTAAATGTGTCCGAATCGAGGTTAAAAGCTTTGAAACTTTGTAGCCGAAATAAATGCTTCAGTGAAATACTGGCGATAGGCAAAATAATGTGAGCAGTGGTAGTACAGGGATGGTGGTGTATCGGTCAACAAGTCAGGTGAGGCCTGTGTCGCGCTTGACTATGTGTGGTCATTACTGACTAGGCATCACTACAGGTTGTTTACAAGCACCCCATACTTCGAATTTGTTTCACAGGCACAGGTAGACTTGCAATGAAAAACTTAATTTCCAAAGAGGGCGGATCGTGGGGGTTCGATTAGCTGGAGCAACGGTAACCGAGACAGCCAACTTATTTAATGTTTCAAGAACTGTTTCAACAGTTACGACAGCCTACGCAAAACATGGAAAGACATCATCATGTAAAAGTAATAGTGGGAGAAATTCAAAACTAAATGACAGAGATCGCCAAACATTAACAAGAATTGTGTCAAAAGAACACAAAGCTACTGCGGCTAAGGTGACTGCAAAGCTCAGTAGTCATCTTCTAGACTATCAACACCGTCCGCAGAAAACTCCATAAGGCGGGTATTCATGGAAGAGCTGCTATACCTGAACCATTAGTGACTAAAACCAAATCAAAGAAGCCTAAAAATGGTGTCAGGAGCATAAATTCTGAACGACTGATCAGTGGAAACAAGTCATATGATCCGACGAGTCAATGTTTACGTTATTCCCAAAATCAGGCCTGATTTACATTTGGAGAACTCCAAAAGAAGCCTACAATCCTGACTGCTTGATTCCATCGGTTAAGCATGGAGGTGGAAGTGTGATGGTGTGGGCAGCCATATCACGGTATTCTGCTGGATCCATCATTACTCTCGAAGGCCGTGTTACAGCCAAAGAGTACTTGAACATTTTAGGTGCACCCCATGATTCAAATGTTGTTAAAAAACGATGCCATATTTCAAGACGATAATGCACTCAGTTACACAGCCAGGACAGCACAATCGTTGTTTGAGGAGCATGGAAATGAACTGCACATTTTTCCTGGCCACCAGAATCCCCGGACTTGAACATTATCGAACCCGTTTGGGCGGTATTGGAGAACACACTACGTAACAGATTTCCACCTCCCTCGTCACTACAGGAGTTAGAAGAGGTTCTGATAGAAGAGTGACATAACATTGCACTGGAGACTATACAATCATTATATTCCAGTGTTCCAACAAGAATTTCAGCTGTATTACGGGCAAATGGGGGTTCAACCCCTTATTGATAAACCATTCTAAATTAAGTATAGTTGTTCACATTATTTTGCCTATCCCCTGTATATTAGTAAGAGAGTATAAACTGGTGGGAGGAAATAAATACGCTCTTCTTTATTTTTATTACTTTCTCTATCACATACACAGGTAGTGGTTTTTAAGAACATTCCCTTACCCCAAACTACCCTTTACCTAGAAGATTTTCGAAATGTTCGGTTTTCCCAAAAGTTTCTCTAACGTTTTTTATTAAAATGTCATGCCTTTAAGATATCTATGCGACAAATAAAAAGTGTCTTAATTTTCTTGGAATAATCTGTGAAACACTCTTTATTTCGAAGGAGTTTTGTATAACTGGTAAACTATATAGTTTACCAGTTATACAAAAACCAAGTACATACGGACTGCAGATCCCTACACAACATATTGTAACGATATTCGCTTATTGCTATTATTCGTTTTCTCTAATGTATTTACAGCTATGGCCTCACTTGCACAAGTTAACAAAAGATTCACTCAAAACCCTTTTCTGTACGTAAACTTTCTCAATTAGCCTCACAAAACTCCGAAAGTTACTCTTGCCTCCTTGGCAACCTGACCTCAGCCAAGGAACATCTAACTAATGGAATGCTTTCCACATATAAGCTTGAAGCAATTTCACAATATAATGTATTTCAAAAAAAGTCGCGATCGGATATTTTCTAAGTGTGTAGACTTGTTTAGCAATCACAAACATTCCCAAAATTCCAGTTCCAAAATATAATTTCATCATGTGACATTATCGATTCCCACCGCCTGTGGTGCCGTAAGTGGTTAGAAGGGCCTTACTAGGAGAGATACGGAAGCCAGACTTATTGTATCTATGCCCCCAAGAAGGACCCCTGGGAGGAAGGACGAGGTGAGAGGAGACATCAGGTGGCCAGATCCAGACTAACGACACAGACATTGGCAGAGGGCCCTAGGCGACACCTCGAAGTCTTTAGATCTTCCGGGGCCGACTCGGGGGGGTCCTCGGCGCAGGATCCAACGCCCCCAGGTGTCGCCCCTTTTCCACCCCGATTCTACGGGCGTCCAAATGACCTCGTTGTCGTCGGGCCGTTAAACCCTCACTCTACGGGCGTAGGATGGGAAGAGTTCTTGTGCGCATATCATCCCTGCCAAGCTGCACCTAACACCTTCACTGACACTTGCAACCCTGAAAGAACCAACAGAATGAAGGATAAATGAAACAAAGTGGGACAGGACATTTAGGGGATGTAATTATCCTTCCCAGCATTCGGCTGGCGACCGAAGAAAACCATGGCCATGGGAATCGAATCCACGAACTCCCGACTGCGAGCCTCATACGTTACAGTGGAACCTTCCCGCTGGGTGAAGAACGGGCCTTGAAAATGTATTATTGTACAGCCTCAGCAGTGTTATGATCAGTTATTGTTTTGCTACTAGTTGTGTCAATTACGTGGTGTTCATTTAATCCATGTATGATATGACTTTGTTTATTGTTTCACTTCTTCAAGTGACTGTCCATACAACAGAAGCTATAGGAAATTGTAGGCTTGGGAGCTGGTAACAGTTGTGAGGATAGGTCAACGCCCTCTAGAAGTCAAATAATGGCAATTTATAAATTGCATAGTCCAAGCAAAAATATGTAACTCGCATTTCTGCAGGTGAGGAAAAGCGATGTGCACGTACCACGAAAAAATCAATACACTTTCCTCAGCCCATAGAAGGTGCATCTCACTGTACACGCCTTTATTTTGTAACGTCAGTTTTTATGCCAGGTATGCCAAGTTAAGATAAATGTCCAACAATATAAAGGCGTTTTGCATGAAACAGTTTTCTGTTAGATGTCATTGCATTACTTACGTTACCTAAACTCGTTTTGATAATAATGTAGCACAAGGTACTAGAACACATGCAAGTTAGCTTACAAGGTTCTTAAGCTTCTCTGACAACTTTATTATGAAGCACAAATCTGTTTTGTAAGAAATACCTCTCTACAACTTTCAATATTGCATTATTTACTTAGTCTAAAGAGTACCTCTATGTTAATTACACCAGGCAAGGTTTGGAGCGAAGTATGTAGCTTACAGGGGTCCGCTATTTGCCAATATTGGTATTGTAACATTGCTTCCAGCTTCCGTCTGGGAAACATCCAAAATCGAATGTTCCTTGGCATGACGTCACGTTACAGAGAGAGAGAGAGAGCAACTTTGAGAGCTTAAAAGGCTAGTTCGTGAAAGTTGATGTAAAAATAGTTATTTATGACACAAGGGTTAAAAGGAACATTTTTTTGTGAGTAGGTGTGTTTCCGAAACGAGGCCGCAGGCCAAATTGAGGAAACCTATGAACAAAATAAAATCCTTTTAATCCTGTATCATACGCTATTTTCTAGACAGTCCTGTATATTTATAGACATATTATAGATTATATATAAATATGTGGTAATGTTTTACTTTTCTCATGGTCATGATAGTATTCGGGTTGCGACGCTCATTTGCCTTGCGTAGCATCAGTGTTAGCAACATGACTTTTACAAAACCATAATATTCTACATAAGGAAGGCAGTGGAAACAATAAAACGACGAAATTTAATAAATTAATATTACAATTTTTTCTAAACTTACTCATCTTTTGAGAAAACTGAAATGTTGATTGTACAATTATTTTAAACAAGCATTGTGTAACTCATATTCACGGCCTACTGGAAGGAGGCGATGGTCATATTCCACAAGGAAACGAAGTTGGCATTATCGGAGTGTTAAAAGCTTTTGAGCACAGAGCAAAAGAATTTTCTACTTTTAATACAATCGTGAACTACTAAAAGTCCCACTTTTACTATCAACTGTCTAAAAAGAGTTGTATTATGAATCTTTTGATAATTTCCATTAAGTGAGGTCATAGTTGGTTGTAAATTACAGGAAATAACTGAAAAGTGAATAAAGAGAAACAAAATTGCTTACCTCTGTTTACAAAACCGTTGGATTATTATCAGTGTTGTGTTTTGACACCTCTTGCGGAATTTATAGCACATATTGTTAATATATATATATATATATATATATATATATATATATATATATATATATATATATATCTGTGTGTGTGCGTGCGTGCGTGTGTGTGTGTGTGTGTGTGTGTGTGTGTGTGTGTGTGTGTGTGTGTGTGTGTGTGTGTGTGGTTAGTTCATCTTCTGATTCGTTTGCAATCCAAAGATTAGTCTGGACAAACTCCAAACTGAAAAAAAATATGCATGAAAACTAGGGATATATTTAGTTAGTATTATCTATTGGTAATAATTTCATAAAAACTGACGTATATGTACATCTACATAATTTTCTTACAAAATTCAAGGCTGTTTGCACACCTCTGCATATACTAGAATATGTTGCAGCATTCAACATCGGACTACAATAAGAGTAGTTTTGCAAATGTTACCTTGTTTCATTTGCGTTATTTATGAAGTACTTTATATCCACTAATACGCTGAATAATATTATGTATTCCTTTTTCTAAATAAAATAGCTAAAGATAAAATATCTGTTTTATTCATTAAATGTGTAGTTCTAATGTGTCATATAACTCAATGGACTATTACATTATGCGTTTATATTACCAAACTTCAGCTTCTTCTAACTGGAGTGTAGCACATGTTTCATTATTTATCCGTTCTCATAAACTAATTAAATTATGCCTTGAAACGGTCCTTCAGTATCTGTATTAGAGGCGCATAAACAAATTGTCTGGAAGCAGATACTGGAACAGTTGACAAACACCAAACTTTTCAGTTTGGAAAGTATTAAAGCTTCTACAATATTAACATTCCCGGAGTCCAGTTGATTTTTCAACAAAAGAAACATTTAAAAAACGGCATTCTTAGTCACCGAAAAAAAGAGAATCTGGACCAGTATTATTATTATTATTATTATTATTATTATTATTATTATTATTATTATTATTATTATTATTATTATTATTATTATTATTATTATTATTATTATTATTATTATTATTATTATTATTATTATTATTATTATTATTATTATTATTATTATTATTATTATTATTATTATTATTATTATTATTATTATTATTATTATTATTATTATTATTATTATTATTATTATTATTATTATTATTATTATTATTATTATTATTATTATTATTATTATTATTATTATTATTATTATTATTATTATTATTATTATTATTATTATTATTATTATTATTAAACGAAAATGAATTAGAGTGTGAAATTCGCTTTAAAACGAGACGACGGAAAAGAAATAGACAATGCTAAAGCTCTCAGACCTTTGTTGCACACATCACAACGGTCTGATATATGCTTTCTCCTTCCATATTTCATATCTATTTATGTATATTTATGTTCTTATTTCTGGTGGCCTCACTTACCGAGAGCGTAATGGAAATAGTTTTATCAATAAATTTAAAAATGCTGAGTCACATGATGACAGTGAAAGGACACAAACTTACAATATAGAACACATCGCAGACACACATTACTGTATAGTGGAATAGTGGTCACACTAACGCCAGAGGAAGAAACTGGTTCAAAGCAGTGGCTAGTCATGTGTTTTAGCTTTTATTTTTCATTAAGTCGTATTTACTCGTACCCATCTCGAGGTAAACACCGAGTTAATCCACGTCCATTACTAATTTGCCTGTCGCATTTAAGTAAACTTAAATTTCGCCATCCTTGACTGGCATTGCGCCCAAGCATGTTAACAGTATTGAAGCACCTAGATCATCTTGTGCAAATTAAAATGATAGTCATTTGGAAGTGCATTAGTACCTAAATATTTGTTTAACAATGTAATTGTGCAAGAAGTTCAAAAAATTCAAAACTGTCCTTTAAGAACCTTAATGCTGTGGCGTATTTATAAGCACAAATGTCTGTGTTTATCGTAAAACGTGCTTTAAATGCATTTTAACCTGTGCCGATCATCAAGGAGCCACTTTATCCTCCATTGTCCTGTATAACTTTAGAAAAATATTGTAAAATTGCTGTAATTGATACACCTGTGGATAAAAAAAAATGCATCATGTATGAAACCCCAAATTCGTCTAAGTCCTACACAGCACAGTGCCTTGATTGATCATGTGGGTTAGTAATATTAGGATTTGGAACTTGTGACAACTTGTTGCTGCCGCTACACAACTGTATCGCAGATGGTGTAAACAAGGCGTTGTGCCTGAAAGACTTAGACGAATTTGTCATTGTAGGGCCATGGGTGTACAATTATCTGCTAATATCTCACCAGTTACCAGCTCTTGATGTAGGATACAAGTCACAGAAGATAAAAATGACGGGTCTCCTCTTGGCCTTTATTCGACAATCATACATTTTAGTCATTACAGCTGCTTATGTGAGGGGTGGTGCATTGTCTGGGTAAAACTCTAGAACAGAACAGAAGTATTCCGCAATAGGCTCAGGTCATTGTTCCACCACCTCCCAAGTGATCTGTTGAAGACTACTTGGAAATCCTACCCTTCTCCCCCAACAGCTTTTAGCGTGCTGGTATTCTGTTCAGCCGCAGTTTCTTCACAAGATAGTAAATCTTCTAACATTAGGATGTGACGATTGAGCACCTTTCACTGCCATCGTCGTCGTTCAGAATAGAAATCGCAACTAGGTGCATGGAAAGCCGGCGCTGAGCCAACTGCTCCATGCAGGCTGCTTTATATGCAGATGGCTGTATGAAATATACAAACTTCGAAGACGTCTTTTCTACAAACTAGGGTTATCTATCTATTTTCTTTCATGTTTTACTTTCTCTAGCACTTACCTAAGGTAGGAAGGTGAGTATTATATTCCTTGAAAAATGTTCCGTATAGAAATTTCACCGTAAGTTTGAGAGGTAGAATCGGAACTGAAAAACTCAGTGCCACAGTCGGGATTTGAACCACAAACCATCCACTTACCAGGCGGGTGCTCTAACCAATTAGAGTCCTGCTCCTACTACTACTCCTACAAGGACAATCTTTGGCTGCTTTTTATTTTTTTAAATTTGCTCTAACAGTTATTAAAATATGTTTAGGATACTCGTATTTGCATGGCTAATAAAATGCATGTCTTGAACTTTTTGCGAAAAGCCTGTCAAATCATCTTCTTTCTGAGTGAATTTTATGTAGTTTCATGTGACTGGCAAAAAACAAGAGCAACACAGAAATCTATCACTCAAAAATATAGATGTCGAAATAAACAATTGATGAAAACTAAAATTTTTCCATCATAAATATTTTTTAAGATATTCTTTCGGATTTTCCAATACTTTGAGGAAGTGCTGTATTCCACCCAAAAATTCGATGTCGAGATTTCACCGGAAACATATGTTTTGAAGCCCCCTGAATCCAAAAAAGAGCATTTTTAGAAAAAAGGTCCGTGTGTTTGTGTCAGTCTGTGGACAGCATAACTCAAAAACTAAAAGAAGTCGGTTAAAAGCCAAAGTTAGTATTTAAGTTTAATGTCTTTCAAGGGTACGACACGAAGATTTTGAAGAAATTTTCCCCACCCTAAAAACTACCATTTTCATGGAAAATGTAGAATTGGGATATATTCTTCGCCACTCTGTCCTCTATGTGATCTGCAAGAGGAAATGGATCGAGACCACCTTCAAATATGCCCGGCCACTTCTAGTCCCCCATCCATCAGTGAAAAATATTGGAGAGCAAGAGGATTAATGACTTCATTGTCAGAAATCCAGCATTAGATAACAACAACAACAACATGGAAAATGTTTCGAAAGTTTTGATTTTCTTGAAAATGCTTCTAACGGTTTTGATTAAAATGTCATATGTTTGAGATATTTTTATGGCAAATGGAACATCATTATTCATTTTTATGCTTTAACCCTGCAAAGAAAATGGAATTTGAAAGCCTTAAAAGTTTGTCTATCACTCAAAGCCTACTGTATTCCCATATTCCCCTTTTACCTACAAGGAAATAAACAATAAGATAATTTCTGCAAATGTTTATCTCAACTAACACGAAGAAGATATAGGAACAAGAGATTGTAAGAATGGTTAGTAGAAGAGTAGAGAAAATCATGCGAGTGCAACACATCAGATTTTATTTTTAAGTGCTTCGACTTCATGCATTTGTTTCTCGTGAGGTCATTAAAAGTGTGTGAAATTTTAGCGCCAGCATGTAGCAAACCGCTGTTTAAAATACGACTAATGCATCAGCATCCCGTATGCCTCTTTCATTTACACTGAAATCTGTCATGAGAACTATTTCTGCAAATGTTTATTCCAATTAACAGGAAGTGAATGGAAATTGAAGCTTTTGTAAAATTAGTCCTTTTAAGAGCAAAAGCGGAAAGAAAGGGCCATGTGAATGCAATACACAACTTTTTGAAATTAAGTTAAGCAGCCAGAAAGCATAATTTAAACGTTTTCATTACAAAAATCAAAGTAATGTTATTAAGAAGTCCAAGCCAATAGCAGCTTGTGTAAGTACACAACAAACATTAGAAAAGAACGTCCATTAAGCATAACCATTGAAACTCTATAAGATGAACTCGTACCTGTGTCTTTGAAAGCTACAACTTGAGGAAGAGAGATGACAAAAGAAATTGTGATTTGTGAAATAATGTTTCCATGGCTGGATATATTGAAATGGAGAGAGAGAACAAAAAGACAACCGAAGATGAGTTGAAAATGCAGAACGTTCTTCGAACTATAAAATACTGCATACAAGATGAAGGAAATGTGTAAATCACATGTCAAATTCAAAAATTGCCAACGCACCACTTCTAAGAGTCAAAGTACAGAGACCCAAGAAGTGGCTTGCTTTAGTAAGAGATAAAAGGGCCAAAGCATTAACCCTTGAAGTGGGGTACTCCTACATCAAATTAGTGTGTAGACGAAGTAAGCAGAACCGAGATCCAGTAAGTACTCATATTTTGGGAGATGTAATCAGGTTATTTTCTTGTTTACTTTTTATACCATGTACATAGTAGGTAGAGAAGGCATTGTACTCCACCCAAAATTTCGATACCAAGATTTCAGTGTAGGTACCTTTTTCGAGAATCATTTGATCCAAAATATATATTAAAAGAAAGTCTTGTTTGCGTCTGTATGCCTGTGAGTAGCATAACTTCTTCTTCTGCTTCACGATTTCAATCCGTTCCGGCTCCAATTTGGTCTGCCCATCTTTTCATAGGTCTTTCTTGATTTCTTGTGCCTTTGGGTTCATAATAGTTTAGGAATAATTCTACTATTATTCATCCGTAGAACATGTTTTTCCATTGATTTCTGTTGTTAGCAATAATATGATATATCTCTTCTAGCTTTAATGATTTCCTGATATCATGACTGCGTTTTTATCGTGTTCAGTATGCCCACCTATTACTCTTACACATTTCATTTCATTTCTGATGTCTGTAAAAATGTTTTTCTTAATGTCCATCTTTCTGAACTATATATCAGAGTTGGTGATGCCAAAGATTTATACAATTTAACTATGGAGCCTTTATGGGATTTATTGTTTAATATTCTTTTTAAAATACTTGAAGTGTGATACCCGGTCAATTATTATATTGTCTAACATTACTTTTATTTAACAGGATTCATTCCTCTAATAATCATAGTTTTGGATTTATTTGCTGACATTTTCATTCCATATTAATATAAATTTTATTTATTTTAAATAAAAACTAGCATTGCTTAAAAACGAAAAATCCAATAAATACCAAACTTAGTATTTAAGATCTTTCAAGGGTACGACACGAAGATTTGCAAGCAAATTGCCCCCAAACTGCCCCTTACATGGAAAACGTTTCGAAAATAACTAATGATTTTGATTAAATTGCTATAGGTTTATATATTTTCATTGCAAATAAGTGTACCTATTATTTTGAATTTTCTAATAATAGCCATCAAAGGTCTCTTCTTTCTAGATGACATTTTTATAACCGTAAAACACATACTACCTGAGATACAAAAAATATAAACCTCGTTCAAACACACAATCACGTCAAATACATTTCCTAGTGTAGCTAACCATAATCTAAGTATTATTCCTTTTTTTCCCTTGGATTTTCATATTTGCTTCTCAAGTAGGAAGTCATTCATTTTTACTTCCTCTGCTATATACTTATAATAGGTAGGGAAGGACTGAATTCCACCTCAAAATTTCATACCGAGATTTCACCGCAATATTCTTTGAGACTCCCGGAATAAAACAAAAAAACAAAAAAAAAAAAAAAAAAAAAAAAAAAAAAAAAAAAAAAAAAAAAAACATTTTAAAAAGTCTGCATGTGTGTGTCTGTGTATCTGGGAACAAAATAACTCAAAAACGAAAAATGGGTTAAATATCAAACTCAGTATTTCTATTCAGAATGTTCCAAAAATGCGACACGAATTTTGAAAATTTTGTGTATCTTGAATTTTATGAAAATGTCCTCAGAAATCCTCTTCATTCTAAATTAATTTTGCATAAACATACCTCCACAGCAAATGGAGATCTCGTTAAAGCACACTTTTATATCAAAAAATACCACCCGCGCCTTTCATATTTGGGATAAACGTTATCTTATCTCGTGATATTACTACAGATAACCAACATAAAGTGAAATACAATTAGGTCCATTTTAAAAGTATATGAACTTGTCTTGCAGTTTCTATTTAACAACTAGTATTCCGGGATCGCTTCTCGTGTATCAGAAGATGTTTGACTTTCTAAATCGTCACATGGAGAATGTGCATATGGGTGTGTGTGGGGAGCATCATTTGTGTCGCTTGCCCCTGCCAGTTGTCCAAAGTAGAGAAGATGAGTGGTACGTTTCTAGATTTGAGTGCACTTGGACTTCGTTAGCCACCACTAAGCAAAGAATTCAAAAGCTTAAGCTCAAGGAAGAGCCTTGACGTGGACAAAGGTAATGGGGAAACAGCTTATCGGCAGTTCCCAAAAATTCAATATGGCCGACATTACGCTGCAGAGGACATTACGCCAAAAAGCAGTACCGCCAAGCTACATAACAGAAGCATTATTTCTAACCTCAAATATTACAGGGTTAAAGTAACATGCTTTCAAACGATAACAATGCTTGAGCATCGCTACTATACAATACATAATGACCCTACTCACCTTCTGCAATTCTTGTTCTGCAATAACACTTTCGGATAAAATCACTCCCAAACGCTAAATATCGAAATATAATATTTAATGCACTATTGTGTTGCGAACACCAAAATAACAACAGTAACTATAACTGCTCTAAAACAATTCAACACAAAATCACGCGAACACGAGCAATATAATGGCGTCCACAGATTAAGTAGTTAGTAATACGGCGTCTGAACAGGATTTTTTTTTTAATCTATCGGTTGGCTTCTCTGCAAACGGGTTCAAAAACAAGGTCTTCTGTGGCAACATAACGGATGCATTAACACCATCTATGACCATAGCTTTACCATGATTATATTTTACGAACAGTTGGCGGTTTTACAACAGATGGAATAAGCCTAAGTATAATCAGACCGCGCCATAATGGAGGTAAAATGTCACACTTGGTTTTTGGGATATTCCAGTAAGCTGTTTCCCATATAAATGCTGAGGTTCAGCACAATGAATTTCTGCGAAATGTGAGTATACTAACCATTCTTGTGCAGAAGAGGAAGTAGAAGAGGAAGAAGTAACAGCTGACGTTCTAATGAGCTTGTTAGCAAGAAATTACAACGCTGCAGAATTGTGTGTGAGGGCGTGGATATGTGGGTGTGAGTATGGTTTTGGGTGTGAGAGTGTGGCGGTGGGGTGTGTGTGGGTGGGTGTGAGTGTTTGTGTGTGTGTGGCTGAGTGGAGGTGGGGTGTGCGGTGTGTATGTGGGCGGGTGTGTGTGTGTGTGTGTGTGTGTGTGTGTGTGTGTGTGTGTGTGTGTGTGTGTGGCTGAGTGGAGGTGTGGGTGTATTGGTGTGTATGGGTGTGTGTATGTTTGTGTGAGTTTGTGCCTGTGTTTTTGTATTTGTGTGTGTGTGTGTGTGTGTGTGTGTGTGTGTGTGTGTGTGTGTGTGTGTGTGTGTGTGTGTGAAGCGGGGACATCTCGACCCCCCACGACCCCGACATAGATCTTTAGCGGGTTACCGCCCCCCTTAGGCTGAGTGAGACCGGAGGCTTGTCAGAGAGGAAAGTCCAGAGACGCACAGAAGTCCCTAACAGTTACAGACATTGATACCTGGCACAGAACGAAGTGTTTCCTCTACCCAGGGAGAGAGCAACGAGGCACCCTTGCGGATCGGTAGCAACTTCCAGGAAGGGCCAGGGAAGAGGTTCCAGAGCGCAAGCAACTGTCCCATCTGGCCGGATTCACCAGATCGTATCGCGCTACCAACCAAACCTGAAAGATAATAGGGGGGGGGGGGGGATGAGAAATGTAGGGAAAGGAATCCGTGGAGAAGAGATTAAATGCATTCTAGCATTTCCCTAAGTGAAATAGGGAAGCCACGGAAAAAGTCATGTCAGAGTGCGCAGGCACGGGGATCGAACCTGTGACCTCCTGAATGTGGGTCACAGACGTTACCGCCTAAGCCATACCTCTCGGTCCTAATTTAACATTTATTTTAAGTCGTTTATTTTTGTTTTAATGTTGCAGTGAATAACAAAAGTCAAGACCATCACAGTCTCAGTGAATCATAATTAGTTTGTTAATCAGTTGTAGTAGACTAGGAAAGAACGAAGGAATGTAGAGAAAAAAAATCTGATGTGTTGCACTCGTATGACTTTCTCTACCCTTGTACTAACTATTCTTGCAAACTCCTATTCCTCTATCTTCTTTATGTTAGTGAATATAAACATATGCAGAAATTATCCAATTGCTCTTTTTCTTGCAAGTGCAAGGGGAATATGAGAACACAGTAGGCTTCGAGCGATAGTCAAATCTTTAAAGCGTTCAAATTCCGTTCTCCTTTCACAACCTAGAAATAAAAAAGTGAATAACGACCATCCATTTGAGAAACGTTGGTATTGCAAAACTCACACAAATTACAAGAAATACGACCGAAATGTTTAACTCCACAAAAGGTTCATTTGGACACAACTTGTGTGTTTTAACGTGATCTACATTTTTTCTACAGTAAGATTTGGTCTATCTCTTACGGCTTACCAGTTATACAAAAGTCATCCAGAGTAAACAGGACTACATCGGCTAAAGCCAGAAAATTCAAAACATGCATATCAAATGCCATAAAAATATCTTAAGCATACGGCATTTTAATCAAAATTGTTAGTCATTTTTGAGAAAATCAATATTTTTGAAAAATTTTCCACGTAAAGGGTACTTTAGGGTGCGGGAAGTTTCTTCAAAACCTTCGTGTCAAATCCTTTAAATATATCAAACTGACATTTGATTTTGGTTTTTGAACCAACTTTTCGTTTTTGAATTATACTGTTCACAGACACAGACGGACCTTTTTCTAAACTTTTTTTTTAATTCAGGGGGTCTCCAAACATATATTTCCGGTGAAATCTTGACATCGCCATTTTGGGTCGAATACAATAATTCCCCTAGCAAATTTTAAACTTTAAATTCTTCTTTACCTGATGTCTTCTTTATCTGATTAACCTCCCCATACGTGGGACTTACACCCCCTAGGGCTCACAAGCCAGTGCCTAGGGTCAGACGACTGTCGGGGAGCAGAGGAACCTCTGGACCAGACAGAGTGAAGACTGGAAGCAGGGGGTCAGCCAAGCACCAGATATGATAGTGAGGAAGAGGATGATATGAAATGTAGGCAAAGTCAATGATTGGAAAGAAGATGATGGAGCAACTGGTGGAATGAGTGATGGGGGAAACCGGAGAACCTGGAGAAAAGCCACCCAGATGCCGTTTCATCCACCACGAATATCAACTGCGCATCCCTGAGCTCAATCCTGGGCTGCCTACATGGTAGGCAAATGGTCTAAACACTCAGCCACGGTGTTACACCTACAAAAATCTTGAAGGTCCTTAAATTCATTACATTAAAATAAATGCATATATTTGGTGATGTAGGTACATTATAGTTTATTATATCGTAAATTAATACTCAGATGAACGATCTCTTTGCTTTCTCCACCACCTGTATAGAGTAGGAGGGAGAAGCATTGTATTCCAACCAAAATTTGTGATACAGATATTTCATGAGATATAGCTACACATTATGATTTAATAAAATGCTTATTAGGAAGAAAATTATATTCATATGACTTTCTCTCACATTATTTTTTATAACGATAGCCTTATAGTGTCTTCGAAATATTCTAATAAAAATTGTTTTCTATTTATTTCATGGTAACTGAGATAAACCTCTACAGTAACACGTCATGTGCTGCCACAGCACAACCAACTGAAGGTTGGCAGCTCTAAAAAATTTAAAATTTTAAACTAAGAAAGAATATCTCGAAAATGACTGGTAGTGATGATACAGAAAGGTGTTTAAAATAAAATGATTGTTCTTAAGGCATCTATATTTTTTATGAAAAGAGCAGCTCTTAGGGTTCCAATTTGTACAAATTATACATAGTTCTTCCCGAATGAAGAGGCGTTCAACCTAACGGGATGACGCCTGAAATGAAATGATTAACCCTCGTACTACCTAGCGGGAGGGGAACTTCATGCCCACATTCTGTAAATTTTAAATTCTGTCTTTTAATTCTTTGATTAAAGTCATGCAGTTACTGAAAATAAATATTTCTACTACTGCATCGAGAATTTGTTTCAGATTTTTCATTGTTGGTCTTTTTGAAAAACAATGAAATGGTAAGGTGATCATAAAGTACTCTCCCGACGTTATAATGTGATTCATGTAAAAAAGCAAAAAAGAAATAGTTGAACAATGTTAAATATTACCTTTATAAACATGACAGGATATAGGTAATACCCAATTTTAAAATAAATTTGTTTTAAAAATTGCTCAGATATTTTGTTACCAGTGGTGGTCACAAAGTACACTTGATATTCTAAATAATGGAATAAGGCTTGGTATTGCTAGAGTTAATGTAACGAAATGGAGGAACAAGAAATTCGGAGGATAATGAAATCCTTCCCAGCATTCGCCTGGCGACGTGTGGAAACCGAAAAAACCTATGGGTCAGGAAGGCCGGTCACGGGGATCGAACCCGCAACCTCCCGCATCAAACAAAACCATTTTTAAATATTTTGCTCATTTCAAATGTTGCGCCACTTGAAAACAATATTCGTATTTATTTGTCTTTCACAAGGAATACAAACTAAAACGAGTTCATCTGTATTAAGCATACCTTCATTTAATGTGCATTGTGTATGTATACTTGAGTACATAAACTTGATTTCACGTCTTGATGATGAATCTCCGTCGGAAATGTCCCGGGCCAGATCAAAGGTATTTGACGGCTCTGGCTTTAATTTATTCGTAATCTGTTTTATTATTCATCACATTGTGACAAAAACGAATAATTCCAGTCCAGTTACTTTATTTTCCTAACTGAATGAGTAACAACACACTTATCTTTTACTGACGTTAATAGTCTACTGTCTTTCGTGATATTAGAACCCACAATTGTTTTCTTCTTATAATCTTGACTACTGTTTCTCTCGAACACTAACTCTGATGATACAATCACGCGACACTCATAACTGCTTCGCTATCTTCCTTCACGACACCCGCAGCTGAGACACACGCACACACACATACACACATACTCTCTCTCTCTCTCTCTCTCTCTCTCTCTCTCTCTCTCTCTCTCTCTCTCTCCTCTCTCTCTGTTAAACTGACTCCCGACAACTCATGTCTCTAACTCACTCTGCTTGTTGCTTCGACTCCTTGCTTTGTGTTTAATGTTCGTACTGCCAATGGGGTGGGACAACCCGGCCCCCACCTACCTTTGTTGCGCGCCACGGCTGGTGTTACGATATTTATTATTTAACATAGGCAATTGAAGAGTGCGTGATCAATCCTTCAAAACAATTTCTAAATCAAAAAATATGTGTAATTGTTTCGATATTCCCTAAACATTCCGCAAAAAATTCAACATATGTAAAAGCTTGCATTATATTTACATTTTCTAGCTGAGCAAGCACTGGTACAATATACATATGTTTTAGCCAAATGAAAGAAAGGTATTATTACATAACTATCCTAGACCTTACTATAACAGATGTTAGATATAATATATTTTTGTTACACAGGATAATCCGACAGATCATCAGCGAAGAAGTAAAGGACGTTTATGGAACATAGTTTTAAAAATCTGATGTGTTGCATTCACATATTTTCTCTACTCTTGTACTAACCATTCTTACAAACTATTGTTCCTATATCTTCGTGCTACTTGGGCTAAACATTTGCATAAATTATGTTATTGCTTATTTCCTTGTAGGCACAATGAGAGTATGGGACTACAGTAGGCCTTGGGCGATAGTCAAATTCCGTTCTCTTTGCACGGTTAACATATAAAAAATGAATAACGATGTTCCATTTTACAGAAGTGTAAGTTTTCCAAAACTCACACAAATAACAACTAATGTCTCCGAAATGGTTCACTCTACAAACAAAATCATTTGTCTATTATAGCAAGATATATATTTTTTGTATAGTAAGATTTGGTCTATCTCTTACGGTTTACCAATTATGCAAAAGTTATCCCAAGCAATTAGGACTACATTGGTTATAGCCAGAAAATTCAAGATCTACATTTCATTTGTCATAAAAATATCTCTAACGCTGCGTTTTAATGAAAATCGTTTGAGCAATTTTCAAAAAATCAAAATTTTCGAAAAATTTTCCATGTAAAGGGTAGTTTAGGGTAAAGAAATTTTATTCAAAACCTTCGTTAGACTTGAAAGACATTAAACTTAAATACCCACTTTGATTTTTAACCGTCGTTTTTGAGTTATGCTGTCCACAGACTGACATACAGACACAGACACACACACAAACGCACACGAACCTTTTTCTAAAAATACATTTTTTTTTTAAT
Organism: Tenodera sinensis; assembly: GCA_030765045.1. Taxonomy (NCBI): domain Eukaryota; kingdom Metazoa; phylum Arthropoda; class Insecta; order Mantodea; family Mantidae; genus Tenodera; species Tenodera sinensis. The sequence continues at coordinate 93,430,647 of CM060961.1, read as the reverse complement.
TCAGGGGCCTCAAAACATATATTTCCGGTGAAATTTCCACATCGATTTTTGGGTGGAATACAATATTTACTCTAGTTAATATACGTTGTAGAGAAAGTAAAAATGAAGTGTTTTTCTATGTTCCATGAAATGGCTTATTTGGTATTAATGTCATATACCTTTATTTATATAAATAATGAATGTTTATTATATAATTATAATGGTTTATTTACGTTTAAACATGTTTATTGTCTCCCAATTATAGGTAGCAGTTATTATTGCTATAGAACTGTACGTGTTTCCTAAGCTACGTTAAACAGTCCTACTATATATGCGGTCTATTAGACTTCTCTTTGCTTTAACATTTTTTGTTTTTATGTCGGAAAGGAATGGAAATAAAACTTTGGCACAGTTTTCCGATAGAGCTTGGTTACTCTATGTAATACGTTAACATTCTGCCCAGTTCCCACAAAATTACATTACTTCCTTTCTGCTCCCTCCTAACACTTTTTATGAGCATTCGTGGACATTAAGTGTGTAAACAAGGTTGCCTGTCAATATCCTGGCATCTTTCCTCCTGCAGAGTTGGCATCATTGCATGAAGGATTGGAACCTACATTCCGTTAGAAGCCAAACATCATTTTCCATTTTTCCATTTAATGTAACGAAAGAGTACAACAAAAAAGAAGGAAGACAACGCTGCCGAGGACTTTAAGTCAATGGAGAAATGACTCAAGAGCACGTCGCCGAACGTCTAACTGCCCCATATAGGTGGTTCATCAAAACTAACGTTAAACGAACACAATTTTTCTCTACACTTCGCATTTAAACCTATCGTACTGTAGTGGCATACAAAATAATTATTCGGAAAGGTGTTTGATTTTAAATTAATTACTTTTCCTATTATTTCCCATAACATTGTTGATCTCCGTTTTTAAATGATTTTGCCAATACGGTGTACCAGTAAGAAACGCTATATTCGTTTGTTTGTTCATTGTGCGCCTAAAAAGGTTTTGATGTATTTAGGGGGCCTCAAAATATGTATTTCCGATGAGATCTCTTTATACAATTTTGGATGGAATGAAATGTCTTCTGTAATTACCAGGTACAACCAATAGTAACGGGGTGGCTCAGACGATAACGCCTGTGAGCCGCATTTGGGAGGTACCGGGTTCACATCTCGTGAGCCGACCCCGCAGCACAATGATAGCGTGCCTGCTCTGGAGCGGAGGAGCCGGGTTCGATCCCTGGTACCGGAGTGGGGATTCTTCCCCATTGGGAGGTCTGGTCCGGGGTGCACTCAGCCTCTTGAGTAGCTATCCTGATAGAAAGGTACTGTCCCTAAAAGGTCAAGTAGACGCCGGTGGGGAAGTCAGGGCGCTGACCCCCGCACTGCGATCCAGCACTCCTCCCTGGCTTTGGCTACGGCTGGAAGACGCAGCGGGTGGGCGATGAGACCACGCTCTGCATAGGGGATAAGCCCTAGGGGGAGGATATTGACGGAGGTATTACCGGATATATCTGATGACACAAAATATGTTATTTCAAAACAAATTGTGTTTTAAAAGTGTTACATTTGTCGTGTATGATGTTTTTCCCCTCTTCTTATTCGCACAAAATTCAAGATACATTTTATTTGTTATATAAGCATCTTAAATATATGATGTTTGAATAAAATTCCTTAGAGCCATTTTGAGAAAATAAAAATTATCGACCACATTTGTACCTAAAGAGTAGCTTGGGGAAGGGGTTTCTTGAACATCTTCGTGTTGCATCCTTGGAAACTACTAAACCTAAATACTAAGTTTCACATTTAAAGGACGTTTCGTTTTAGTTATTCTGTTCACACACACACACACACACACACACACACACATACACACACACACACACACACACACACACATCTTTTACGAAAAATTGTTGTCTTTAGATTTAGTGAGCCTCAAAACATGCATTTCCGATGAAGTCTGGACAATGAATTTGTGATGAAGTAAAGTACCTGCTCTACTTACCGCAAGTGTGTAGTAGAGAAAATAAACAACACAGCAACAATATTACGTTTTATCTATTTTATCCTTTTTTTCTTTCTTTCTTTCTTTTCTTTTTTTTTTTTTTCTTTTTTTTTCTTTTTTTTTCCCAAATTTCACTGTCACATTGCCTTATTTTCCAAAACAAGAAGCGTTTATAAATTTCATGTTTGGGAATTTATTATTTTAAACATTCGGATAAAATGACTACCCTTCATGGATTAGATAGGTCCATATCAGGTTCCTGGCTGAATAACACAAAATTCAACGTTAACATCATGAATTGTTTCCACTTTGCTGATTATTCCACGGGCGCTTGCTCGGCAGAAATTGTCTAAAGTGTGGAAATAAAGATTTTCAAATACTCTTGCTTCGTTAGTGCGATTTGACAAACAAATAGCAGTTTTTAAAGCAAGCAATAAATCACAGGCATGAAAAACAATATTTAAGATCACCACCAACTACCGGCGCCATTTTGTTAAATCTCGAATGCCAGTGTCAAGTCCGTTCTCTAGAGGGTCCTAGTCCAGTCTATCTGTTTTCCTTTTGTGTGGATAGATGGCACTGTATTCACTAGTACCATATATTTTAATTTTATTTTTGTTTTACAGAGCTTTGGGCCCTGGCATTAAAACACCCAATGCAGCATATAACTTGGTGACTGAGGGAAACGAAGGATAAAACTGCAATCAGATTGGTCGGTCTGTGGAATTTCAACCCGGGACCTCCCGGGCCACAGACGAGAATATCTGAGCTATCTCGCTCACTTATTTTATATTATTATTATTATTATTATTATTATTATTATTATTATTATTATTATTATTATTATTATTATTATTATTATTATTATTATTATTATTATTATTATTATTATTATTATTATTATTATTATTATTATTATTATTATTATTATTATTATTATTATTATTATTATTATTATTATTATTATTATTATTATTATTATTATTATTATTATTATTATTATTATTATTATTATTATTATTATTATTATTATTATTATTATTATTATTATTATTATTATTATTATTATTATTATGATTATGATTATGATTATTAGTATTATTATTATGATTATTATGATTATTATGATTATTATGATTATTATTATTATTATTATTATTATTATTATTATTATTATTATTATTATTATTATTATTATTATTATTATTATTATTATTATTATTATTATTATTATTATTATTGTTGTTGTTGTTGTTGTTGTTGTTGTTGTTATTATCATTATTATCATTATCATTATTATCATTATTATCATTATTATTATTATCATCATTATCATCATCGTTATCATCGTTATTATTATCGTTATTACTATCGACATTATTATCATTATTATCATTATTATTATTATTATTATTATTATCATCATCATTATCATCATCGTCGTCGTCATTATTAAGTTTAACGCACTTATTTAACTGATTTTATAATACTGTAATCTTGCCCCTTCATTTTGACTGCTCACTAGTTATAAGCATGTGAAAATTAGATGTAATGCATAATTTGACAGAATGTTATACTCCGACCAACAAAATGTTAGGAAACACTGAATTAAGATCTAATGTGCTGTTTGAGAAAGTTGAGAACATGTAAAAGGATTAGCGGTATCTAAGATTATAGCGATAAGTGGACTGATTAGTTTAAATACTTTGTTAGATTGGATCACAGATTGAGCTGTTCAGTGCTTGTCAAATACCTGGCATATGAACTAAATGGCATTGAGCTAACAGGCTGAAATTTTTAATCATATGCTGAAGCTGAATATACATATTTAGCAGCGTATCAGACTTTTTTTAGAATGGTTCACGTAATGAGCAAGCTAACTTTATTTTCCCAGTAGTGCTGTTGGTACGCTGGTGTATGCATTTGTAGATTTAAGAATATTTTGAAAATGCGTTGTCTATTAAACATCGGATTACCGTAGCGACTGAGTGAGTGTGTATGTGTGGAGTTTAAGGGCCCGTCGACAACAAGGTCATTTGACCCCGGGGTTATCATAGCCAAATGTTATTGTGAGTATACCATAATACTCTTTAGATGATAGGAATTTAAAAGAAGAACGAAGTGAGGAAACTGTATGTTTGAAAGCGAGAAAAGAAATGCTAGAATCTGCTTTTTATCCTTCTATCACATGCAAATTGCAAGCACGTGAGACTATGCTCTGATTCTTAGGATTTTTATCAAAGCCGATTCCTTATAACTCGTAGAATTATTGAACTTTCTATTATATTTTTCTCCACAGCAAACCATCTCATGGTTTGTAACATTATTCTGTCCCGAGCTTTTTCCCATTCATCACAACCTAGCGAACCTGCTGTATCCCAATCTTTCGTCTCCTGATCAATGTCAACATTTTCTTCTTTTTCTAGCTCTTTCTAGTATTATTGTTGTTGCATCTGTTTATTTAGTACCTATGTAGTTCCATTCTTCTCCGTATTTACATTTCAAATGCAATCAATCTTTCTTTCCTCACTTTATTTCAACTTAAAGTTTCCGTACTATACAGGGCACTCTTCATTAATCTAATCGTTAGTTCTTTCCTCAACAGGGTACAGAAGACATTGCTTTGTTCACTCTTTTTAGTTCATTACTTATTTTGTTTCTCCAACTCACGCTACATTCTATGGCACAAAATATGTTAAATACTTCCAATCTCTCTTTCCTCATTTTATTGTTATATCAAAATATCTTTACTATACAGGTCACATCCAGTACCGCTCTTAGATATTTCTTCAAGAGGTCACAGTAAACGTTGCTTTGCCCACTACTTATTTCATTTTTCCAACTCACAAGCTCGATGGTTTTCCATAGACATATTTTAAATGGATCCAGTCATCCTTTGCTCACTTTGTCGCAAAGTCGCAGGAACTTTATGTGACTGTCTACACAAAGCATTTTCTAATACTTTCTTTATTTTTTTATTCAAGGGTGCATAGAAGAAAGGTTTTTTTTTCCCCCTTAATAGCTTAAGCTAAATCTCAAGGATCTAAAACACTTATTTTTATTCATTACAATAATCAGCATCTTGTCTTCGTTGCATTCTTCTTGGATTGCAATTTGCTTTAACATTTTACTCTCCTTTCTCCGACTTATCACCTCCCATTGTTCTGAAAGCAATTGCTCACCAAATTCTGAAACTATGAGTTGATAATGGGTATCCTCACCTGTTCCTATTGTGACGTCCAGCTCGGCGCTCAACAGAAGACGAACGGGCCGGACTGCTTCATGCCGCGTGCCTTGTCGGCGAGCGGGCGAAGATTTTCGAGGCCGGGCTGCCTCGCAGGGCTGCTTTGCGTACGTGACTGTTAACAATCGAGGCGGCAGGAACAAAAAAGAGGTCAAGAACGTTCGCGAGACTTCTAGCTGAGTTATTTCCTGTGCGCATGTGTGTGCAGAAATCGAGAAAGGTCCTGTGACGTCATCCTCAGTATGTAAGAGGCCAGAGAGAGGGTTTTAGAGTTGAGATACGTATATGAGTCGATCAGTATGTCTGTGAATGTTAGACAGCTGTGCGTATGCGTGTCATCGTAAGCAGATTCAAAGAGCGTTGCGAGTGATTGTAACGTCGACATTAGGGCATGAGGCATGAGAGACAGAGGAACTGAAGAGAGACACCTAAAGGATTGAGCAAGTTTATGAGAAGAACAGTTGTGAGTTGTGATAACTCGAAAGACCGTAGACCGTATGAACGAAAAGAAAACTATGTAGTTGTGGCAACATTCTAGAAGACAATAAAGCATCAGAAAAGTGAAAGGACTGATTTTGTCGTTTGCTCCACTCATATTAATCATATTTTTAATTTTATAAAAATTACATTACAAACAGGTTAGCATAATACTATGTCATATACTGATCTAATTTAGGCTTACAATATAGTGCTTCCCCATTAATAGAATAAGTTATTTCAGGTGTTTGAAGCCTAAAACTCTCTTTGAAGTTTATTTTAGATATTTTAAACAGCAGCTTAGACATATTAATTGACAACTAGGTACACTATCTAGTTTCTAAAAATTCATGAACAATGCATGGTCTCTATTAAAATAACACTATATTCTGTTAAGGGGAATAGAATGCAACATTTTGTTAGAATATAAAATATTGAATAAATTGTGTGAAATGAACTCAAACAATTGCCTAATACCATATGTAGCTAGTACGTTATAGCAGATGTTGATAAATAGGCAATACGTTGCAAAATTAGCTTGAGTAACTCATGGTCTTAAAATATTCCCTGCGATAGTGTTCTATATGAATCTTTCTCGTTAACTAAAACCATACATTTATAACTACTTGTTTAAATAACACACTAGACTTCCCTGTGATACAATTGATTTAATGTTTTAAAATTGTTGTAGTCCAAAGATTAAACTAATCTTTTTATAAAAGGCAACGAAGTAATAGAAACCCCCAACGTTCAATACCACCGATAAGCGAGTGTCCCAAAAGGTTAAAAGCCGCCGATATGATTTTCGATGTTAAAAGGGGTATACAAATGGAAGATTAAAAAGAATTACCTTGTAATTAAGTATTCAAGAGATTCTAGGTATTGTGATGATGATGATGATGATCATAATAATAATAATAATAATAATAATAATAATAATAATAATAATAATAATAATAATAATAATAATAATTAATATTAATAATAATAATAATAATAATAATAATAATAATAATAATAATAATAATAATAATAATAATAATAATAATAATAATAATAATAATAATAATAATAATAATAATAATAATAATAATAATAATAATAATAATAATAATAATAATAATAATAATAATAATAATAATAATAATAATAATAATAATAATAATAATAATAATAATAATAATAATAATAATAATAATAATAATAATAATAATAATAATAATAATAATAATAATAATAATAATAATAATAATAATAATAATAATAATAATAATAATAATAATAATAATAATAATAATAATAATAATAATAATAATAATAATAATAATAATAATAATAATAATAATAATAATAATAATAATAATAATAATAATAATAATAATAATAATAATAATAATAATAATAATAATAATAATAATAATAATAATAATAATAATAATAAATCTTTCATTCCCACAGGACAACCACTTTCCTAAGAGGAGGGTAGCTCGCTATGCTCTTCCCACATTTGAGCTATGAATGTGGATTTCCGTCTTAGTCTTTTTGTTTGTCTTAACATGAATTTGTTTAAACTTATTTTGTTTCTATCCTCTGCCCTCTGGGTTTGAACTTCATTCGTTTTGCACTTGACACTAGTTCTCACTTTTTTGACATTTGTCACTTCTTTTCACTTGGAGTCTATAAATAATTTCAGCAAAATAATCGCGTTAACATAAAGTGAATAGTATACAGTCAAATGCCACTTGTATATAAAAGGTTAATAAGCAAGCAGGGAAAAATTTTAGGTTGGCTTTCAAATCTAAAAGTGCTTTTATGGGAGAGAAAAAACATGTCTACAGGTATATATTTTATCCAAACAGCATTTGTGGCTGTTAAAGTATAGTACACGTTTTGCAAACGTATGCTGGTAAAAGCTTGTGCCTTTCCTTGGTTTTTATTAAACCCTTCCAACCTGAACTCTGTTGAGCATAGAATACGTGCAGCTTTAATGAAATCGCGTTTTATATTTTTGAATGGAATATAATAGCTCTTTTGCCTTGCGTACGAGGTAAAGAAAATGATACGGCAATAAACTGTTATAAATGAGAGAGACAGGAGCAAGAGAGCAATAGAATATCAATTAAGAAGCGTTACAAACATTTTCTGCATGTATGAATGTTGGAAGAAAAGTAATCGAGATAATGCAAAAAGAAGGGAACATGATATTCCACAAAGGAAGAAAGGAATTGAGAGACAAGTGAATTGTGTTACGTAAAGAAGCTTGTTTGCTGAAGTAAGACGTGTGTCACTGTTGCAGGAATGAGTGCACAGGTTCGTCTGGAGAAGAAGCACAAGGAAGAAGCAAGACGACGACGCTGGCGCCGCGGCGGAGTCTGCGGCCTCCCAAACAACATTCGAGGACGACGGACCAACGGGCACCACCGGAGCCCGGAATACTGGAGCCCAGCGAGGCCCATGATGGTGAGTATGACGTCATTTACCACCAGCCAGGCTGTCGTCTCTGCCGGCGGCGACGACGCCGATGGTTCTGCACATACATACACTAAGTGCCAGCAAAAACATATATACTGGAGTGATGCGACATGAAGGGGTGGCCTGATGTTGTGATTTAGAAAAGAGGGTGAAGAGGGTAGGGGACTTTGATGTTTCTTCATCAACATCAGCGGCGGCGACTCTAACAGGAGGGGACTCAGGTTCGATCTCTGAGTGTCAAGAAATCCTTTGTTTAATTTCTTTGTTGCTCTGAGCTTTACGTAGAAGGAGGAGCAGAAAAATTAAGAGAGAAAAGATAGGGAGGAGAAGAAGAATGAGGAGACGCAAGAGATGAAACTCAGAGTTATTGAACTCGAACTTAAAACTACTAATTTCAATCCTAATATTCTTTGTTCCATTCTCCTTTGTAAGTGCAATATCTGTTCCTGTGCCACAACCAAAACTGTTAGTAAAACTGTTTTTGGGATAGAAGAGATGATAAAAGATTAATACATGCCGACTGAATAAACGTAGAAACAAAGTAAGAGAAGCAAAGAAATACATAAAATAAAGATAATTTGTTGAAGTTGAACAAAAGTTGTGCAGAGTATGTGTCTTAAATATCTATATTGCGTTAAAATGTAAAAGAAGAGAAATTGTCTGTGTTTAAATGATTAATGCACTATTATTAGATGAGTATGACGAGAGAAATTTCAATGAAAGAATCGATTTTGCACAAGCATGTTGAAAGGAACGCTAGTGCTTTAGTTCTGAATTCATAGGGAAGACATTTTGGGACATACGAGTAGATAACAAAATACATAACTTTTTAATCTTCCGACTAAAAATATAAATACTCTAAATTAATTTTGGTTTGTTAAATGTAAGACCAAGCGCGGCACTTTGATGGTTTTAAACTATCTGAATGATTAATAATATTTTCTTCAGCATAACAGATCAGCCGTGTCCAAACACAGGTTCATAAGTCAATTTAGGCTCGTCCTCCCTGCGCGTCACGTGGTCTTTGTAACTACCGACACACCCCTTCACTTGCCTTGAATGCTATCATTTTCGAAACAAACAGTGGTGGATTATAACGCTGTCTAAACCTTCCATGTCTTACAAACGTAAACTCAAAGAGGAATGGGTAGACTAATTTTTACTTTCTCTACTACGCATAATAAGTAGAGGAAGTATTGTACATATGTATTCCATGCGGAAAATCGATGTCGAGATTTCACCAGAAATATATCTTTAGAGGTCCCCAGAATCCAAAAAATGCGTTTTTAGAAAAGGTGCGCGGGCGCGCGCGCGCGCGCGCGTGTGTGTGTGTGTGTGTGTGTGTGTGTGTGTGTGTGTGTGTGTGTGTGTGTTTGTGTATCCTTGTGTGTGTGCCTGTCAACCTGTGGACAGCATAACTCGAAAACGAAAAGTCGGTTAGAAACCAAAGTTGGTATTTAAGCTTAATGTCTTTCAAGGATGCGACATGAAGATACTGAAGAAAATTGCTTCACCCTAAACTACCCTTTACATGGACAACTTCACGAAAACTTCGATTTTCTCAAAAATGGCTCTAACGATTTTGATTAAAATGCCGTCTTAAGATATTTTTATGGCAAATGATATGTATATTTTGAATTTTCTGGCTATAGCCTATGTAGTCCTGTTTACCCTTGATGACTTTTGTATAACTGATAAGCCATAAGAGATAGACCAAATCTTACTATACAAAAATGTAGATAACGTTGGAACTCAAAAGTTGTGTCCAAATGAACTTTTTGTGGAGTGAACCATTTCGGAGATATTTCTTGTAATTTGTGTGAGTTTTGAAATACAAACTTTTCTCACATGGAAGATCGTTATTCAATTTTTTATCTCTTGGTTGTGTAAGGAGAACGGAATTTGAAAGCTTTAAAAGATTTGACTATTGCTGCTCAAAGCTTACTGTAGTCTCATATTCTCCTTGCGCCTACAAGGAAATAAGCAATAAGATAATTTCTGCAAGTGCTTATCTCAACTAACATGAAGAAGATATAGGAATAAGAGTTTGCAAGAATTGTTAGTACAAGAGTAGAGAAAGTCATGTGAGTGCAACATATCAGATTTTTAGAAATGTTCACAGAGACACACAGACCTTTTTCTAAAAATGCTTTTCTTTGGATTCAGGGGGCCTCAAAACATATTTCAGGTGAGATCTCGACATCGAATGTTTGGATGGAATACAATACTTCCTCTACTTACTACACGTAGTAGAGAAAGAAAAGAAGCTGTGCGCGTGTATGTGCGGAAACTTGGAAACCAAACTTGGTATTTAAGGTGAGCTTCTTCTAAGATTCCCTATCAAGACTATCGAAAAAATCCCCCTTCGTCGCAAAGCACCTTTACTTGAAATATATTTCGAACAATTTTAATTCAGATTTTTTTATTAAATTAATGGAAAGCTTGAAGTATATTTACAGATTTTAAAAGCCTGGGAAATGAGTTTCTTCTTTTTGCCTACGCTTGGCATTGGAACAAGAATCAGCATCATTTCAGTTGCAGATAGAATTAGTTATACTGCAAAGTGACACAGTTATTAAAAGTATTTGTAAGGAGTGTTTAGGAATTGAGGTATTTGGTCCTAGAAATAAATGCCATCTTACGTCATTCAGCGCTCCTATATGCCAATGTTTGCCTCAACATACGTTTGCTAGAAAACTTTTTCTCAAATGAAGCAAGTAAAAAAGGTAAAAATAGAACTAGAATATCAGATTCTCATCTCTCGGCACAGATAAGAATATATAACAGATATGTGCCGAATAAAATTGGGAAGCTATTGTGGCTTCCAATGATATAGCACACACACAGGAAGTAAGTTGAGAATAGAAATATGTAAGCTATTACTGAGTTAGTCACAGTTGTTTCTTGGAATGTTTTGCCTCCTAGTCCTAGGATCTATCTGATGATATTTATTGAAGATGATCGTTTATTATATGTATCTTAAATTCCTTTGATCTTGTGAATGCATTGTAAACCTTCCTTGTGCACAATGTTTAGTCGTAGTAACCTAAGGTAACGCCACTTCACAGTGTAAAGGTTCATTTACTCCCCTCCCTCCTTCCACATACATGTTATGTATGAAGTATCAAAGACTGGCTCGTTTGAACATGGCTGATTTAAACTAAATTTGATGTATGAGTCCCATATAAAGAGAAATATACATGACTGAACCCAATATTAAACTCATTATAATCAAAAATGTAAATCAAAATTGAGTTTTGTTAAAAAAAAGCAAGACCTGATGTGTTGCACTCATACGACTTTCTCTACTCTTGTACTGACTATTCTTAAAAAAGCGTATTCCTCTATTCTCTTCATGTTAGTCGAGATAAACATTTGTAGAAATTATCTTATTGTTACTTTTCTTGTAAGTATAAGAGGAATATTGGAATACAGAAGGCTTTGAGCGATAGTCAAATACTTTAAAGCTAGTCGCTGTATGAAGATCTTGAAATCCCGTTCTCTTTGCACGGTCAAGAGATAAAAAGGTGAACAACGACCTTTCATGTGATAAAATTAGAAGTATTGCAAAACACGCACAAATAACAAGGAATCTTTCCGAAACGATTCACTGCACAAAAAATGCATTTGGACAACTCGTGTGTTCTAACGAGATCTACGTTCTTTGTATAGTAAGATTCGGTCTGCCAATTACGGTTCACCAGTATTGCAAAGGTCATCAAGAGTAAACAGGGCTATAGCCAGGATATACATTTCATTTGCCATAAAAATATCTTAAGCATATGGTGTTTTAATCAAAATCGTTAGAGCCATTTTTGAGAAAAGTTTGAAAAAATAAAAATTTTCCACGTAAAGGGTAGTTTAGGGTGGAGAAGTTTTCTTCAAGATCTTGGTATTGTGTCCTTGAAAGATATTAAACTGAAATACCAATTTTGGTTTCTAACCCACTTCGTTCTTGAGTTATGCAGTTCACAGACATGTCATGCAAAATTTAATTTCTATGAGAGATTTGGCAACATTTAACATTAAATTGTGACTTAATTCACTCGAATTGAAACAAAAAGATAGTACAGTATTATTCACACAGTACTTGAGCGACAGTTAGTGAAATAATAAACCATTTACATCCATTCGTCAAGAAGCTAGATGGCTCCAAATGTTTGAAAAAAGAAATTTCTATGAAAGGATCTTTATTGACAGTAATTGTGTTGGACATATTTGTTACGCTCATCATGTAGAATCCCTGATTTACGTATATATACCGAAGTCATAGTTGCATCTTTAAAACATGGTCACAATGCTGGCCTTGAAATTGTATATACTTCTTTCATGACATCGGAAGTACATATTAATAAGCATTATAGGTATAAGAATTGAAAAAGACAAAATAATCTCAATGTCGAATATTTGGATGAAAATACTTCACCTACTTACAACAAGTAAGTGTTAGATACGGTAAAATAGACAAAATATTGAAAAAGTAAAACCAACATAAAAGGAAATCTCGGAAGTGTCTGATACGACATAAAAAGTTGTTCCAAAATTGTGTTTTAAATATATACGATTTTTGTGTACTACGATGTTGTGTGACTTGTGCTTTATCAGCTGTACAAATGATATAAAACTATGTGGTACCGATAGACGCAAAGTAAACATGTCCATTCTAAATGTTGGAACAAACCTGATTTAACTGATTTGGTTTCTAAGCTTTTGTTAGATTCAGTATAATTAGTCTTTTTACTTCCTCTACTACGTATAGTATAGTAGAGGAAGTATTGTGTTCCACCCAAAAATTCGATGTCGAGATTTCACCGGAAATATATGTTTTGAGGCCTCCTGAATACAAAAAAAAATGCATTTTTAGAAAAAGTTCGCGCGCGCGCACGCATGTGTGTGTGTGTCCGTCAGTCTGTCAGTCTATGGACAGCATAACTCAAAAATGAAAAGTCGGTTAAAACCAAGGTTGGTATTTAAGTTTAATGTCTTTCAAGGATACGACTCGAAGATTTTGAAGAAAATTGCTCCACCCTGAACTACCCTTTATATGAACCATTTTCCGAAAATTTTTATTTTCTTGAAAATGGTCTAACAATATTGATTAAAATGACATGTTTAAGATATTTTTAATGCAAATGAAATGTATATTTTGAATTTTCTGGCTATAGTCCATGTAGTCCTGTTTACTCTGGGTGACTTTCGAATAACTCGTAAACCGTAAGAGACAGACTACACAAAAAAATGCAGATCTCGCTGAAGCACAATTTTTGTCTAATAAATGTTTTTGTAGAGTGAGCCATTTCGCAGTTATTCCTTGTTATTTTTGTGAGTTTTGGAGAACTTATACTTCTGTCAAATGCAACATCGCTATTCATTTTTTTGTGTTAACCGCGCATTTGAAAGCTTTAAAAAATTTGACTATCGCACAAAGGCTACTGTAGTTCCATATTCCCCTTACACCTACAAGAAAATAAGCAATAAGATAATTTCTGTAAATGTTTATTTTAACTAACACGTAGAAGATAGAGGAATATGAATTTGTAAGAATAATACGAGAGTAGAGAAAGCCATGTGAGTGCCACACGCAAGATCTTTTTTGTCGTCCACAAATAACTTCTGCATCAATATTATGTATATATTGAAAATCCAAGTGTTGCATCCGTTTGACTGGCTCACTACTCTCTGTTGCATTAACTTTCTTAGAAATGCTTATTCTTCTGTCCACTTTATGTGAGTCGAGACATTCGTAGAAGTAGTTTTGTTTATTACGCCCTCGCATACCAAATGGGAGTAAAGGAATGCAGAAGGCTTGAGCGATAGTCACATCTTTTAGAGCTGGTCGCTGTGTGATAGCTTTGAAATTCCTTCTCTTTGAAGGGCAGGAGGAAAGAAAATCAAGAATATACCGTTTGAGAAAAGTATAAGTATTAAAAAAATCAGATCAATAACAATGAATATCTTGGAAATGGTTAACCCAACATAAACTGTGTACTTTAATATCTACATTTATGTGCAGTAAGATTTTGTCTATATCTTGTGGTTTACCAGTTGTGTAAAGGTCATCCAAATTGAACAGCATTTCAGAGCAATAAAACAATGTTGGAAAAAATGCACAAATCAAAATCTGCATTAGTGTAAAATATGACGTTCGTGCAAAATACTACTAGATGAAAATCTTCTAAATTGTACTGTTAATGAGGGTTTCAAAATGAAATGTGTGTATATTGAATTGTATACGACAGTAATCTACTAAATGATATTTTATGTGTTTAATTAACTTATAAACGTACAAATCCACACATTACATATCACATTCACATCACACTAAACTTCGGTATTTTACATATTTTCCATTACATTATATACATTTTCTCTGTGTATGTGTATGTGTGTGTTTTTTAAGCAGTGATGGATAAATTTGTTTTAAAAAGAAAAGAACGGATTCCTAGTCCCAGTGAAACTAAAAATGCACACATAAAAGAAACAAAACTTCATACTAAAACGGGCCTATCATTTAAACAATTAGTGGAACCGCTATATAAAAATTGCAAAGTGCAGTATTGTGGAGAAATTCCAGTATTTTTATGTAGTTCGTGCGAGAACACAGAAAATAAAAACTGTTAAACATCATCATCAGGTAAGCTGTATTAATAACATGCATAACAAATGCAAGAACTTAAATTTTTAAAAGTGTTTCTGAGGCAAATAATGTCGTATTTTTGCGAATGCTGCTTTTGAAGTTCGTCGCATTTTTCAACCTCGAGTAATAAAAATCGACGGAAGCTACTGTAACTTTAATTCTGCTCCAGAGGTTATCAAGTTAAGACACATTTTATTTGCGGCGAAAATATTCCAAAACATGGTAGTTGATTCAAAATCGTTAGAAGCATTTTTGGGAAATTAACAATTTTCTTTCAAGATTTCATGTAAAGGGTTGTTAGTCACGAGGGATTTTTTTTAGAATCTTCGTTTCGTATCCTTGGATGGTGCTGAACTTAAATACCAAGTTTGGTTAAATTAAGGAAAATTGAAGCTATTAACAGTGAAGCAACCGAATCTAAAATAAGAACAAATGTCTTGGATTTTTTTGTAGTGTTTATCGCCCGCTTTTACTACATAAAGCACCGCAGGCGGTGACACTGATGATACATGGAATGAAGATGGAGCACTGGTGCAATGAGATGGTGGGGGAAACCGGAGAACCCGAAGAAAACCCACTCCAGCGCCGCCTCGTCCACCACGAATCCCACATGCGGTTGCCTGGGATCAAACCCGGGCATGTCTTGGATGCAACTTGAAGCCAGTCTGCTTTTGAAGAACTTGAATATTACTAAGATAAGTGAAGCTTATAATTTCTAATTCGTTCTTACTTTAGACCAAGTTTGGTATTTAACCGAATTTTCGTTTTTGAGGTATATTCTTCATATAGATGCACAGACACGCACGCGCGCACACTCACATACACACAGATGGACACATACATAGACCTTTTTTCGAAAAACACTTTTTTTTGGATTGTCAAAAAGTGTATTTCAAGTGAAATCTCAGTAATACGTTTTTGGATGCGGTGCAGATCGCAGCAGGACGGTAAATGTGTGCGTAAATTAAAAAAAAAAAAAAAACTGGTATGATAAATACCGGTGGTTGTGTGGAAACGGCGAAGGTAAAGGACCAAAGCTTTCTGTTAGTTTCGCTTGCTGTTTGGTGGTAAGGGTGAAGATACTTGGCACAAAACTGCTGTAAATACAGAGAAAATGTTTGAAAACAAGGCCAAACAAACACGCAGCATCTCAGAACCATATTAACTCAACAGAAAAATGCCATGCTAGGGCGATGCTGCATAATCATGCTGTTTCGGAGGGACATAGATGATAAGCCACTAGGCACACGAAACTGTGTAAACAACCAGCAAATTGTAAGGCGATTAGTGGATGTTGTTTGCCAGAATCACAAACTGTTTTAAGGGCACTTCTAGTGACATACAAAATTATTTAATTCAGGCTGTTACTCTTGCTGTTCAGGAATTCGAAAAGAAATAGTTTCCTGAATTCATTGCCGTTCAAGCTGACGAAACTACAGATGTTTCGGTTAATTGCTGAGCGGTTCCTAGGCTTTTATGTGTCTTCTGACAAAGCTGCTAAGGATTTAGCTTCTGTCATCATTCTGATGCTGAAGGAATGGAACATTTATGAAACAAGCTGATTTGCCAAACATATGACAGAGCCACCGTAATGTCAGGCCATAAAGCCATTGCTCAGGCAATTGTGAGGCATGCATATCCCCTTGCAATATTCCTACATTGTTATGCCCGCCAACTCAATATTGTTCTTCCTCGTGCTGCTAAAACTATAAAAGAGGTTAAAATGTTCGTTTGTAATTTAACCGTGTTTCTCAAGATGAATCTACTACCCTTTTACTTACTTCACACCTCGCCACTGCAAAAGTTACACAATTTCTTTTAGCAGTTTTAGCACACAATATGCTTTTTCCCACAGGATTCATGATTTCTCCATCTGCAACAGCATATTCTTCTTCTTCTTATTATTATTATTCTTATTCTTATTATTATTATTATTATTATTATTATTATTATTATTATTATTATTATTATTATTATTATTATTATTATTATTATTATTATTATTATTATTATTATTATTATTATTATTATTATTATTATTATTATTATTATTATTATTATTATTATTATTATTATTATTATTATTCCCCACAAAGCACATATCCCCGTGCAGAATCAAAATCCCAAGAACCATTTTATACGAGTAGCCTCAAGAGCCTTAATGAAATTGTTAACCAAATGGATTAATTTGCCTCGTAATTTGTTAACAATGACATCAAGTTGATATCATTGCTTCCAGGAGAGGAAGTTAATAAGTAATGAAATTGTAATAGCACTGAATGCATTAATAACTACGGGGAAAATCATATTACATGAAAAGTAAGACATAATAAAAATGATACATTTTTAACCTAAAATGTAGTATGTCATATTAGATGATTAAAAGTGATTTCAAATTAAGTAACAAATACTTAGACTCAAACATTTAACCACGATAACAAACACTTGCAGTGAGAGGAGACAAAAAATAGCTGATGTGTTGCACTCACATGACTTTCTCTACTCTTGTACTAACGATTCTTACAAATTCTTATTCCTCTATCCTCTTCGTGTTACTTGAGATAAACATTTGCAGAAATTATCTTATTGCTTATTTGTTTGTAGATATAAGGGGAATATGAGAATACAGTAGACTTTGAGCGAGTCAAATCTTTTAAGGTTTTGAAGTCCCGTTCTCTTTGCACGATTAACATATAGAAAATGAATAACGATGTTCCGTTTGACGGAAGTACGTTTTTCAAAACTCACACAAAGAAGAAGAAATATCTCCGAAACGGTTCACTATACAAATAAAAATATTTTGACATGGATTGAATATTTTAGCAAGGTCTACATCTTTTGTATAGTAAGATTTTGTTTCTTACGGTTTACCAGTTATGCAAAAGTCATCCAGAGTAAATAGGACTACAGAGGCTATAGGCAGAAAATTCCTGATATACATTTCTTTTGTCATAAACATATCTCAACCATATGGCATTTTAATCAAAATCATTAAAGCCATTTTCGAGATATCAAAATTTTCCATGTAAAGGGTAGTTTAGGTTGGGGCTGTTTTCTTTAAAATCTTCGTTTCGCACCCTTGAAAGACATTAAGTTTGAACATCAACTTTGGTCTTTAACCGAATTTTCGTTTTTGAGTTATGCTATCCACACGCTGACACGTGCACAGATGCACAGGCGCGCGCGGACCCTTTTCTAAAAATGCTTTTTTTTTTTTTTTAAATTCAGGGGCCTCAGGACACATATTTCCGGTGAAATCTCGGCATAGAATTTTTGGATGGAATACAATACTTCCTCTACTTTCTATACGTAGTAGAGAAAGTAAAAAGAAAGCTAGTTTTGAAGCTTCTCCATCAGATAACCTTTTTATCTTGGAAAAGTCTCAACATACGAAATGAAGTATCCTACAAAAGACTAATGATACAAAAAGGCTTGTTTCCACAAATTGTGTGCTTTAACGAATTCTATGTTCTGTACCACCATGTCCCACCCTCCAGTAATGCACCCAACTCATGACGCCTGTGGTGGGCAGAGATAGGGACGTAGCGACCCGGTGGGGGGCCTTCGTGGGGTTAGCTATATTCTCTACCATGTATTTTGCATGCCACCCACAAATACGATGTCGAGATTTCAGCGGAAACATGTTTAGGAACCCCCTGAATCCAAAAAGCACATTTTTAGAAACGGTTCGTTTGAATATATATATGTGTATATGAGCATGTTCGTATGAGCGTGTGTGAGTGTGTGTATATGTGTGTCGGTCTATTTGTCTGTCTGTCCGTCCGTCCGTCCGCCCGCCCGCCCGCCCGCCCGACCGTCCGTCCGTCCGTCCGTCCGTCTTTCTGTCTCTTCTGTCTGTCTCTCTGTTCTGTCTGTCTGTTCTGTCTGTCTCTCTGTTCTGTCTGTCTCTCTGTTCTGTCTGTCTGTTCTGTCTGTGTGTCTCTCTTTTCTGTCTGTCTCTCTGTTCTGTGTGTCTGTCTCTCTGTTCCGTCTGTCTGTCTCTCTGTTCTGTCTGTCTCTCTGTTCTGTCTGTCTGTCTGTTCTGTCTATCTGTCTCTCTGTTCTGTCTGTCTATCTGTTTTGTCTGTCTATCTCCCTGTCTCTCTGTTCTGTCTGTCTCTCTGTTCTGTCTGTCTATCTGTTTTGTCTGTCTATCTGCCTGTCTCTCTGTTCTGTCTGTCTCTCTGTTCTGTCTGTCTGTCTGTCTATCTGTCTGTCTGTCTTTTCTGTCTGCCTGTCTCTCTGTTCTGTCTGTCTCTCTGTTCTGTCTGTCTGTCTATCTGTCTCTCTGTTCTGTCTGTCTGTCTATCTGTTCTGTCTGTCTCTCTGTTCTGTCTGTCTCTCTGTTCTGTCTGACTGTCTATCTGTCTGTCTCTCTGTTCTGTCTGTCTGTTCTGTCTGTCTGTCTCTCTGTTCTGTCTGTCTCTCTGTTCTGTCTGTCTGTCTGTCTCTCTGTTCTGTCTGTCTCTCTGTTCTGTCTGTCTGTTCTGTCTGTGTGTCTCTCTGTTCTGTCTGTCTCTCTGTTCTGTCTGTCTCTCTGTTCTGTCTGTGTGTCTGTTCTGTCTGTCTGTCTCTCTGTTCTGTCTGTCTCTCTGTTCTGTCTGTCTCTCTGTTCTGTCTGTGTGTCTGTTCTGTCTGTCTGTCTCTCTGTTCTGTCTGTCTCTCTGTTCTGTCTGTCTCTCTGTTCTGTCTGTCTCTCTGTTCTGTCTGACTGTCTATCTGTCTGTCTCTCTGTTCTGTCTGTCTGTTCTGTCTGTCTGTCTCTCTGTTCTGTCTGTCTCTCTGTTCTGTCTGTCTGTCTGTCTCTCTGTTCTGTCTGTCTCTCTGTTCTGTCTGTCTGTTCTGTCTGTGTGTCTCTCTGTTCTGTCTGTCTCTCTGTTCTGTCTGTCTGTCTCTCTGTTCTGTCTGTGTGTCTGTTCTGTCTGTCTGTCTCTCTGTTCTGTCTGTCTGTCTGTCTGTCTGTTCTGTCTGTGTGTCTGTTCTGTTCTCTGTCTCTTTGTTCTGTCTGTCTCTCTGTTCTGTCTGTGTGTCTGTTCTGTCTGTCTCTCTGTTCTGTCTGTCTCTCTGTTCTGTCTGTCTGTCTCTCTGTTCTGTCTGTCTGTTCTGTCTGTCTGTCTGTTCTGTCTGTCTCTCTGTTCTGCCTGTCTATCTGTCTGTCTGTTCTGTCTGCCTGTCTCTCTGTTCTGTCTGTCTCTCTGTTCTGTCTGTCTGTCTATCTGTCTCTCTGTTCTGTCTGTCTGTCTATCTGTTCTGTCTATCTGCCTGTCTCTCTGTTCTGTCTGTCTATCTGTCTGTCTCTCTGTTCTGTCTGTCTGTCTGTCTGTCTGTCCTGTCTGCCTGTCTATCTGTTCTGTCTGTCTGTTCTGTCTGCCTGTCTATCTGTCTGTCTCTCTGTTCTGTCTGTCTCTCTGTTCTGTCTGTCTGTCTATCTGTCTGTCTGTTCTGTCTGCCTGTCTCTCTGTTCTGTCTGTCTCTCTGTTCTGTCTGTCTGTCTGTCCGTTCTGTCTGTCTGTCTGTTCTGTCTGTCTGTCTATCTGTCTGTCTGTCTGTTCTGTCTGTCTCTCTGTTCTGTCTGTCTGTTCTGTCTGTCTGTTCTATCTGTCTGTCTGTCTGTCTGTTCTGTTCTGTCTGTCTCTCTGTTCTGTCTGTCTCTCTGTTCTGTCTGTCTGTCTCTCTGTTCTGTCTGTCTATCTGTCTGTCTGTTCTGTCTGCCTGTCTCTCTGTTCTGTCTGTCTCTCTGTTCTGTCTGTCTGTCTGTCTGTCTGTCTGTCTGTGTGTCTGTCTGTGAACAGTGTAAGTCCAAAACGAATTGTCGGTTACATACCCAACTAGTATTTAAGTCCAGTGTTTTCCAAGGATGCGAAAATTCTCCTACCCAAAACCAAAATTACATTTTATATAGAAAATTTTTCGTAAATTTTCTTTTCCTCAAAAACTGATGTAAGGTTTTCCATTAAAATACCATGTCTGAGATATTTTTGTGAATTTTCTAAATTTTTCTGGGAATAGCCTCTGAAGACCTGTTTTTACTGGATGACTTTCCAATAACTGGTAAACGGTAAGAGATATACAAAATCTTTCTGCACAAGAAATATGTCTCATTAAACCACAAGAGAATAGATCAAATATATTGTTGTGAAATTAACCATTTCTGAGATTTTTCTTGTTATTACTTTGAATTTTCCAACTTCATTTTTCTTTATTTTCTTTCTTTTCCCCTCCCTAATCACACAAAGAGAACGACATTTCAAAGCCATCACATCGGGTCCAGCTCTTAAAAGTTTTGACTACCGCTTAAGCCTATTATATTCTCAGACTCCTCTTGTGTGCACTTACGAGGAAATGTGTAATAAAGGTATTTCTGCAATATGTATCTCGATTAGCATAAAGCACATAGAGGAATGATTTTTAATAATCGTTGAAGAATGGCTACAGAAAGTCATGTAAATGTAGTACAGATTTTTTCTATAGTAAGTTTTTCTCTATCTCTTTATGATTTCACAGTTACAAAAAGTGTGCAAAATGCAATGCGAATGAAGAAGATTTGATAGATTATTTATAGAAAAATACAGATCATGCAATTAAGTTGTCACGTTAATGTCTCAAATATAATACTGCCAAAGCAGCTGAAACGATTTTTGGTACGATGAAAAATAACGAAAATGTTTTCAGTATGGTTTCGGTTGGGAGAATTTTCTTGAAATTTCTCGGCTTGTACTACTCTTGGAGTGTCAGATTCAAATATAAAATGTAGTTTCTATTCTCTTCAATTTTTAGTCATGCTGCTCTCTCTCTCTCACTCACTCACAGACACACAGATACACACACACACACACACACACACACACACACACACACACACACAAAGTCGGATATGTATTTTTCTTAGAAATACCTTTTTGGGATTCAGTTGACCTCAAAACGTGCATTCTCTTTGAAATCTCCATATCACACATTTGAGTGAAGCACGATGTTTCCTCTACCTGCTATAGATAATTGGGAGGGAAAGTACTATGATACTATTTCTTGACACTTTCATTACTAATGACGTATACCGGGTGGAAGGGAAGTCATTATATTACTTTAAACCAGTTGCAGGTCTCGGTATTTGGAACACATTTTGTATCTTACGTTTTTTTCTCCGACCATTTTCTATGGAGATATTTTAGTTTTATTGAAAACAACCTGGCAACACTGCGGAATGTGTGGGTGTCACTTTCCCTAGCTCTGTACATAAACAAACAGCGTAACGGTGCGTTTTGAAAACGCCTTGTCCTTGTCCTTCCTTTGTTTAGTGTGACAGTATCGGCCAATCACATGCGTTAGCTCCCAAAACATTACCGAACGCGAAAACTGTTTACATCCACAAACCAGATCAATTCCCTGACCAACCTCAACGCAATGTTGTCGAGTTACGTCATCTCTGAAATAGTAGCTCAGAGTATTCCTTCACGTCTTTTAAGTGATTAATTATTTCGAAACCCTATGTGATGTCCCGTAATTACTACCGAATTTATGTCAGAAATAAGTTACTCTACGCATCTTACAAGTAACAAACTGTTATCTTTGCACATTCTTGTGGAATTACGCATCCAACTTGGATAAAAAAAAAACTATTTGTTTTTTTCAAAATCAACTGACCAAAGAACACAATGCCATTCGACTTTTTTGTTTGTAATGCTTCTATGAAGCAGATATTATAAGGAATGTAATGACTTACCTTCCTCTGTGTATCCATCAACGGTCATATTCGTCGATTCTGTTTGTTTCCTTCTTTCCTCGTGACATGTGTTGTGTGAAATGTAACCTCTGTCTTCTAAACGGGTTACGTACCTATATAATTTGAGCTACATTTTTCGGCTTTTGTTTTGGAGAAGGATAAAATGTTGGATTTCGTTATATACACAGAGAAGTGTCTGTCATTATATACATTTAATTCATATAGGTATTACCTGTGTCGTTTGGATATAATAATAAGTATGCTACCTCTGCTGTATGTTGACATAACTTGACTTTTGTGAACGCGGGTTGGAACGAAGATGTGCATAGCACAATGCTGGTCAAGATATTGACTTTTGTAATATTGGAGAAAAAGTGTGCTACTTGTGAGCTAAAAGGACGAAGTGCCTAGCGATGAAACGAAGGCTTGCAAATCGTCTTCTTTTTTAATTTAATGAAAGAGCAAATTTTGCAGAGTCCGCTCGAAACATTTGCACAGAAAGCTTTCTAAGTAGCTCTGTCTTTTCAAAGAAGGCCATTTTGAAGTGAGCCATTTACCATATTCGGGAATACGTCGACCTGTGGTAAGGGTTCTCTAAACTCTTTAATCCGTGATTATCATCATTAATTAACCGAGAACTAGCAAATGTGACCAACTGTGAACGGTCAACAATTGCGAGGCATTTACATTTTACGCCAAGATTCAAACCCTATATTTATTTGCTTATACACACACCAGGTGGCCCACTCCAGCTGGGATTGGGGTAAGTAGATAACCCTTCGTGCGTTAAAAGAGTTGCAGAAATCACGGGGGTAAATACAGTCAGTGGCGTGCATGAACTTTGCTCTGCTTGTAAGAGAAGCGAGCCGGATGCCAGACTAGCGTGTGCAGCGCGTGATTATAGACAAGAACAGTCTTAGAATATTTTCCACTTCACTTACAGGATTTTATTTTCCAGGGAATAAACTCATCCTGTATATCCTACTATTGTCTAACATTACGGATTACAGATTGTAAATTGCCGTAACAAAATCCATGCAAACGTAAGGGCACGTTGGATTAGCAACCATGGAACATGTAAAGCTTGCCCGTGACTGGCCACGTCTACCTATCCATGAACCTATATGTGTACAGCTTTAGTTCTCTATTGCACAGTGTTGCCATTTAGCAACTAAGTAGTTTCGTCAAAGTTTTAGAATACTCTAACGGTGTTTTTGTTATTTTCATATTATATTGGCATTTAAGGGACATTGGGAGTGAAATTTTGGTCAAAATTGCCAAAAAGTCGAAAATTGTTTTTTTACATTAAAATGTTCCTGGAACTCCTGTGTATCTGGATCAGCTAGCATTTTTCATATCCCCCCCTCCATGTGGTCATTACGACCCTTTCAAATAGTGCTCTTCCCTTAACGTACACAGCATGTTCCTATATAAAAACCTGTTTTTCTCAAAACTACATTTCTGCATATTCAAAAAGAAGGTCGCGCCTGAGTTTTGCTTCAAATTCAATGAACATTTCCAAAAGTATTCATAAATAGCAGCCAAACAATTTTATCATTCAATATTGATGTTATCATTAACATGAATTCCAAAAACATATTTGAAAAAAATGTATGGCATAATCAGTAAACATATTTGAAATATCTCTTCATACAATTGTTGTCCATGTTTTAGAGTACCAGTTCTGCGAATATGAACCAATTTTGAAAAGTCAGTAGACGCATGTCACATTTTGAAAATGTGCCTATTAAATTCATAAAATGATTTATAAATCATAAACGAATTATCCAATTTTAATGAAATTTGGTGTACATCTTGTTCTCATATAAATACAAACACAGTAAATATTTCAAAAAAATCTATCAAGAAATGTGGAAATTTCAAATTTCACTCCCAGTTTCCCTTAACAATAAAATAAAGGCTATTTATATCATAAATCTATCAACTTATTTCAGCATTATTGCAGTTAATTTTATTTAAGTTTCTTTTTCAGAAATCAAAATCCATACAATTGTAGCCCAATGTAATCCCGTCATCATCCACGCGTGTCATCTCGGTGTAATTTTTTTTTTTTTTTTTTTTTTTTTTTTTTTTTTTTTTTTTTTTTTTTTTTTAATTTGGGCCCTCCCTATCCTTTACTATAGCCACGTTTGATTGCAGTTGCTGAGATTAAACTCATGAATGGTTGGCCAATCCATTTCGTCTGGCCTTTAACGATCAGGCCTATTCGAATTACTCCCTGTGATAGGGATACCTAAACCAGTTCAGGAATTATAACAAGAGTGGCATATGCAGCAAAATAATTCATGCAATAAAAGGTTAAGAACTGAATGTTAAGCTTTATATTAACCCATTTTGCAGCCGTCCAGCTTTTTGTATGGTTGGAAGGCCTAACTCGAAAATTCTTAGAAAAATGTTAATCACAGCTGTACCATTTATTTGCATAAGACTATTATTATTATTATTATTATTATTATTATTATTATTATTATTATTATTATTATTATTATTATTATTATTATTATTATTATTATTATTATTATTACTGTTATTATTATTATTATTATTATTATTATTGTTGTTGTTATTGTTATTATTATTGTTATTGTTGTTGTTGTCATCATCTTCATCGTCATAGTCGTGATTGTCTTAGTCGTTTCATCAATGACCTCCAAAATGGGCACAAAATATTAAATGTTCAATGAATTGAAGGTGTATTGTAGCTGTGTAGGGTTTTCCGTTGAACGTTCAATGCCCTCTCACCCCCACCTGTGGGAGCAGGAGACACCAATTTGAAATGCTCAAGGAGTGAGGGTTCGCCGAACTGCTTGTAGTTATCGCTAACGACGTACTCTTGCAGCTTTGAATATTGAATGTTCCATACCGTCCTTGGATTCTATTTTCTTCCACTCCTATAAAAAGGAGCGCTGGTATTTACGTTACTGGTTTATTTTCCTGTATGTATTTTGGAAAGTTGCCCCCTCTCTTTGCTAATCTAGCCTTGGCTCTCTGGGAATGCGCCATGGCGCCATCCTCATGAGTGATGGTGGTGGCGAACACATCCCTGCAAAAGTAATTTGATTCATGCATATGCGAAACGCACCTTACTTCCTAGAAGAGACACGCCCGGTTTTCAATTCCCTCCGCAAGAATTACAACGAGGTACCTTCGGTGCAATGCTCTCATGTGGATACGCACTCACACATTTTCTGCTGAAACGCTTAATTCTTCTATATAAAGTCACCTCATATCCAACGAAGATAAATTATATAACATCACAAACACAACAGTACTGTAGTCGAAGTTTAAATTCTAATTTTAGATGACTATCAATCATTTACACATAAGCATTAAAAAGCATATTTTGACTTTTTTATTCCTAGTGAACGTGCGTTTGGGAAAGTTACCTTTCTATACAAGGACAGTTAGATCTTTATACGCTTGGGATATAATGTTTTTTTCCACCCCTAAACTTTATTGTGTCCATTTGCTGTTGCAAATCTGAATCGAAACGATGTCCAAAAGTTTCATTTCGATACAGATTTCCTACTCAAAGCTACTGAAAAACAGCTTATTCAATAACATGAGGTTATATTTAACACTATGTTACTATTTCCATTCTTTACAACTAAATTTTAATAAATCTCTGTCACAATTTATAAACGTTTAGTAACAGACTTTGAAAACAAAATCTGACTGTTAATCTATCTTACTAGTTAGGGACTTCCGCGCGTCTCTGGTGGGCCTGTCTAGCTGCTGGTCTGATAGCACCCCTTCGGTTCCCTCTTTCATCCCTGCCTCCTGGGGGGTGGTAGCCACAATAGACCTGTGTAGGTTGACGTGAGCGAGGTGTCCCCCTGCGTACTCTACCCTTTACCCTTGATCTACCTTGTTACTGTACACATTTTGTATGGTGCAATTTGCAAAGATAATTTCTGGTAATGATTCCTTAAGAAACTTACTTGAAGCCGTTGATGAACTTATATTTATTAGTCTTGCTTTTAGAATTTGTTATTGTACATGAAATCTTTAAGTTATTTTCAAGAGATTCATCTATATAACCTTCAATTACAGCTGTGGACTTCCAACCATCTGTCTCCATCTTGTGAAATCAATACCTGCGACCCTAAATATATATTCACTTGTTATCGAAGCGCATATAAAATACGTGTCGAGAAATTGAGTCATCAATTTTTATTTTCTTTATGTACATCTAAATATTAAATATTTATTGTATATCTAAATGTTCTAGAAAATCTATTGTATGCAACTCTCAAAATTATAATGGTTGCGAAGTAACGCTTGTGAAGTTTTTGACGCTTACTCGCGTCTTAATAACGCCCATTATAGGATCCTTGTATAAATAGCTATTGTGTTCATTTTGAAAACAGTGGCTTATTTACTTTCTTGTCCAAAGGCAAGAAGATTGAGTGTGACCTACTGTAATATCACATACAGTCACATGATTTCCTTACCTTCTATTGATTATTCCTGAGTATACTTACAAATTGCTCTTAATAAAATGTACGAGTATTTCTCTATCTACTTCATTTTAGTTGAGATAAACCTTTGCAAAAGTGGCTACATTACACATTTCGTTATATATACAAAGGCAATATCGATAGTCAAATGTAAGAACTGGACGCTATATGTTGATCATAAAACCCGGCACTTTATGCATGCAATCATGCAAATGAATCTTTAAGAGAATGACAAGGTACTGAAAAATTGGAGCCATTAAGAACGGTTATACATCGGTAATAGTTTATGGCATGAAAGTTATTTAAAATAAACTCTGTGTTTTAAAGAGAGCTATATCTTGTACTTTTCCTCTATCGCTTAACGTTTACATTTAAATATGATTATGTAGAAATCTTTTCGAATGAAGAGGTTTTTACAGAAAATTCAAGGCATTCGTCTTATTTGTCATGTAAACATCTGTAATATATGGTGTTATAATCAAAATTGCTGGAGCCGTTTTTGAGGAAACTATGCCCAAAAATGTTATGTAAAAGGTTATTTGGGGTGATTGGATTTTCTTGGAAATCTTTGAGTTGTATGTTTAGAAGATATTACCATATGTGGTACTTATCCGGCTTTTCGTTTGACTCGGACACAAACTCTCTCTCTCTCTCTCTCTCTCTCTCTCTCTCTCTCTCTCTCTCTCTCTCTCTCTCTCTCTCTCTCACACACACACACACACACACACACACACACACACATGGATTCAAGTGGCCTCAAAACGCGTGTTTATGAAATATTTATAAACAATTTTTGGAATACAATAGCCACCTTCGCTACCTACTATCTATACTGACGTGCACAAAAGTAGCCCGTTCCTTTATATCCAATATAAGATAAGGGGCTACTTTTTTACACGTCAGCATACGTGTTAGAGAAAGTAAAGACTGAAAATACTCGTTTGCCATTAAGCTTTTATTTTCTCTACTATTAATCTAAATTATCAGAGGAAGTATAGTATTCCACCGAAAAATTGGACATAGAGATTTTATCGAAGATAAACGTTTGGAGGTCCTTAATAAAAATGCATCGTCTAGAAACAAGTTCGGGTACTCGTGCGCGAGCGTGTGCATACAGGGGGTGGTGTGTGTGAGAGAGAGATACAGAGAGAGAGCGAGCGAGAAAGCAAAAAAGGGAAGAGAGAGAATAAGAAAAAATAGGATAAATACCATAACTTTAAGACTTATGCATGAAAAATAAAATGTATATCTTGAATTTTCTTTGAATAGCCTGCGAAGTGTTCTTTATTTGGAATGGACGTTGTGTAACTAGTAAGCCATATGATATGAATAAAATCTTCATAAAAACACAGATCTGC
This sequence comes from Tenodera sinensis, assembly GCA_030765045.1. Classification (NCBI taxonomy): domain Eukaryota; kingdom Metazoa; phylum Arthropoda; class Insecta; order Mantodea; family Mantidae; genus Tenodera; species Tenodera sinensis. The sequence goes on along the minus strand of CM060961.1, from coordinate 93,402,264 downwards.
AATTTTGTATGGTATCAAAATCTACTGCATTAAAACACGCAATTCGTGTCAATGTTTTGCATCATTAACCATTTCCGAGATACTTTCAAAGACTTTCTCACACGTTTTTTAATACTTCATACCTTTTAATTGCGAAATCACCATTTGCTTGTTGTGGTGGTCGCCAAAGAGTGGAATTTCAAAGGCAAGTTATAGTATACAGATGGGGAGAACTGACTCAATACGTCACTTCCCCTACATCGTACTTCTAACCCCGTCCACTGCCTCACAGCGATTAGCTACAAGGCCGCGCCTCCCGCGTCTGTCTACCTCAGAGAACCGATCAGTCCTTCAAATTGTGTCAACAAGTGGAGATGGTAAATACTCGATTACAGTCCTGTCAACATTCTTCCCCATACCTGTTATAGTAACACCTTTTTTAAAGGTTCCGCTGTCGCTTCGGTTTCCTGTATTCCTCTTGTAGCTACTACGAAATATATAACGCAAATGCTTATCTTAATTATCATAAAGTGGATAAAAAGATGTGTTTTATAACAATAGTTTGTAGAAGAGTGTGTAGAGAAAGTGCGTAAGCAAACATTTTGTGACACATAGCACAAATTTTTAGCGACATGTTTATCATTATTTCTCATATTTACATTTCTTAAGGATGATCACTGAAGTATTCGTTACCTGCTATTATCCATGTAGATAACCAAGTTACCAGGAAAAACTGGTATATCAATATCATAGCAAGCATAAGAAACAATATATATGTCGGAGGCTACCACGAAATACTTCATTTCAAGAAGATCGTAGTCACATAATGAAAAGTCGAGTATGGTAAAAAATGAATTAACGAATTGAGGAGCTTCTTATGCAAAGAGTGTAATTTCTTTCTACACACTATGGTTTTTCATGATGTGCCTAGATCTTCGCGAAAAGACGGATTTCAGCAAAAGCCTCACACATCTGATGGGGCCTCTAAAAGTATGCAAACAGCAAATCGTTATCAAATGACCATTTGCTGCATTTTTTCCATTTTCTAGGGCATATTTTGTACAAATCGATGAAATAGATGGGATGGTTGTTTCAGAGAAATAGTTGCTGAAGACAAAATATTTAAAGTCCAATAGAAATCTCAGGATGTAAGAAGAATTGGATAATGTATGTGCACTAACTTCAGAAAAAGAAGCGGTTATGTATCTTGCTCTTATTAGTATATTTCAGAGTTTCAGTGTGTTTCAGGGGAACGAAACAAGTCACACCTCTATCTAAATGGAGGACATGGCTTTTAAAATGCAATGGTAAGATTGTGTTTTTTACTGTGTGATGCAGTTATCGCTGTGCAAGCGAAATGATAAACACGTCATACGTCATCAACTCCATCCGCGCGCTTCAGGCACTTGGTTACTGCTGCTACTTGTGCACTAATATGTTTTCAAAAATTGTTCTTGATGGTATTTAGGTTTAAGAGTGACGTAGGTTGTGGTGGTGTTTTGGTGATGGTGTTACTGAATCAGTTTAGTATTATACAAACAACGTAATATTGTGAAAAATAAAATGCCTCAATGTTATGCATATGGCTGCAATGTGAGAAGCGAAACACACAAGGGAACACATTTTCATTCGTTTCCACACAAAGACAAGTTTCCCAAAAGATATAGGATATCGATAGAATTTTGCCAAAGCATCTTTTTGGTCTGTTCCAGAATCGCTTACGTTCATTTCATTTTAAGGACACATTACGAACACACAGCTAACCAGGCAGCTTATGCCGAATGAAGATTCCAGAGAGCTTTATTAAAACGTGGAACTAGTCCTACTATAAGGAAAAATAAAGATACTCGTAGTTTCTAGACATCAAGTTCTAGTAAGACAATTTATCCTTTGCCATCTGCATCCAAGAGCAAACGACAAAGAACAGAAGTGAGTTATGTAATAGTGTTACTTGCAATAAGACTGACAACGAAGGCGGTGATGAAAAAGTAGTGAAAGAGAATTCAGATCAGAAAGTGATGAAAAAAAAATCATAAGTACAATGTGAACTAGGCACTGAAGTCATAAGGATATATACCCTTAGGGAAGTCATTACATTAATGTAAACCAGTGACAGATCTCGATATTTGGAACACATTTTGTATCTTACGTTTTTGTCTCTGACCATTTCCTACGGAGGTATTTTAGTTTTCTCGAAAACAAGCTGGCAACACTGCAGCTTGTGTGGCTGTTACTTTTTCTAGCTCAATACATAAACAAAGACAGTAACGGTGCTTCTTGAGAACACAAACAAATACCCTGCCTTGTTCTGTGTTTACTGCGCGAGTGTAGACCAATCAGAAGCGTTAGCTCCCGAAACATTAAAGCGAAAGCGAAAGTGTCAGACCTGTTACATGCACAAACCAGGTCAATTCCCAGACCACCTCAACGCAACGTTGTCGACTTACTGCACGTGTGAAAAAGCTGCTTGGAGTATTCCTTCACATCTTTTAAGTGTTCAATTATTTTGAAACCCTATGTGATGTCGCATAATTACTACCGGAGCTATGCCAGAAATAAGCTACTCTACGCATCTTACAAGTAACAAACTGTTATCTTCGTTCATTCCTGTGGAATTACGTATCCAAATTGGATTAAAAACCATTTATTTTTTTCGAAATCGGCTGATCAAAGAACAAAATACCGTTCGACTTTTCTGTTTGTAATGCTTCTATGAAGCACTTATTAGAAGGAATGTAGTGACTTCCCTTCCATCCTGTATATCCAACTGGGTGACTCGGTCACACGCTAGCCTACTGATCCCAAGGTCGCGGGTTCAAATCCGTCCCAGACCAATGGTTTTAAGTGTGATCCATGTCAGTAGATTTAGTGGCATGTGAAAGAACTCCTGCGGGATGAAACTCCGGCGCACCGGCGATGCTGATGTGATCCTGGCAATTGACAGCATCGTTAAACAAAGTAATTTAATTTAATTCCGGGTTCTTCGTTTTCCCCAGCTACTCATTCCACAAATTGTTCCATTTCGCCTTTCCAATCATCGATTTCGCCTGCATTTCATATCATCCTCTTCCTCACTCTCGTACCTGGTGCTGGGCTAACTACTCGCTTTCAGGTCTTCCTCTGTCTGATCCATAGGTTCCTGTGCTCCCCAACCGGCGTCTGGCCCTAGGCACTGGCTTGTAAGTCCTATATAAAGGAAGGGTAATAAGGTAAAGAAGAAATGTTTTATCAAGAAATGAAATCAAAACAATTTGTCATTGCATTAAAAGACAATACTATGTGTTAAAACAGTGTGTTATTGCGGTAATTCATTCACTTGGTACTCACAAAAATGTATCAAGGAAGAAACCGGAAGTTGTTTGTTATTACCTGGCAGGTAGGTACCTATATTGTTTCACCCATTTATTAGTCATGGAAATCACTGGCTTTGGCAATGTTCTCAAGCCTTACATTCGATAAAGCCATTCGAAACGTGGCAGCACCAGTTATTACTACAGATTACGGAGCCCGAACAAAACACACTTTCCTCATCATTATTCATTGATACACATTCTCTTACAGTTACACCAATGGATCCGGTTTTTTTTTTTTTTTTTTTTTTTTTTGGGTGCTTACACTGCGTCTAAATTACTATGAGAATGGTTTAAATCTTCAAGACCGCACTTTTTTTTTATTATTTTTAACTGATAAGAACGGGTACCACGTTCACTCGTTTTTAAAGCAGAATTTGAACTTTTTTTAAAAAAAATTTATTAACATTTAGAGTACGACGTCTTGTCTCAGTTGAGTTCAAGTGCGAGTAACTTGAGAAGCACTCACTCGCCTTGGGATGGTAAAACTGCTTGCGTTGATCTAATCACAACCACAAATCAAATAATGTGGCGAATGAAACATTCATTTTTGTGCTTCGTTCCCCTTTAAGTTAAGAAACTTCCAACGATCCGACATGAGGATTTTCAAGAAAATCTCGCTACCTCAAACTACCCTTTTCATGGATCATTTTTCAAAATTGTTGATTTTCTAAATAATTCCTCCAACGATTTTTATTAAAATACCTTGTGTATAAGATATTTTCATGGCAAATAAAATATACTTGCTTCGTCCGCCTCTGTAGCGTGTCTATCTCACGTTCGAATCTCGCTTAGGATGAGTTATCCGGATAAGGTTTTAACGAGGTTTTCTCTTATGAGAAGACGAATGTCCGGTAACCTTAAGCTCTATGGACCTCGGGCTCATTTGAGCATCATTTCATTCATTCACCGTCCGATATGTCACTACGCTGGAGGACATCACTAAAAATAAAAAAAAAAGAAGTTGTATCTCGAATTTCTTGGGAATAGCCTCTGAACTTTTCATTCTGAGTGACTTTTGGATTACTGTTAAACCATAACACTTAAGTCTTACTATACAAGGAACGTAAATCTCGTTAATCACATAGTTTATGTCAAATTCATTTCTTAGATCACCATTTCCAAAACTTTCCTTATTATTGGTTTACGTTCTCCAGCTTTTATCCCATTCTCAAGTAGCAAGTAGTTATTCTTTTTCACTTTCTCTACTGATAAGTAGAGGAAGTATTGTATTCCAACCAAAAATTCTCTGTCGAGATTTCACCGGAAATATGTTTTGAGACCCCCTGAATCCAAAAAAAAAGCATTTTTAGAAAAAGATCCCTGTGCGCGCATGCGTGTGTGTGTGTGTGTGTGTGTGTGTGTGTGTGTGTGTGTGTGTGTGTGTGTGTGTGTGTGTGTGTGTGTGTGTGTGTGTGTGGACAGCATAACTCAAAAACGAAAAGTCTGTTAAATCCAAAATTTGGTATTTAAGTTCAATGTCTTTCAAGGATGCGACACGAAGATTTTGAAGAAAATAGCCCCACCCTAAACTACCCTTTATATGACAAATTTTTCGAAAATTTTGATTTCATTGAAAATGGCTCTAACGATTTTGATTAAAATGTCGTATGTTTAAGATATTTGTATGACAAATAAATGTATATTTTGCATTTTCAGGCTATAGTCTATGTAGTCCTGTTTTCTCTGGATGACTTGAATAACTCTTAAACCGTAAGAGATAGACAAAATCTTATATACAAAAAATGTAAGTCTCGCTAAAACACAATTTATGTCCCAATAAATTTGTTATAGAGTGAACCATTTCGGAGGTATTCCTTGTTATTTGTATCAGTTACGGAAAACAAAACTTTTGTGAGATGGAACATCGTTGTTCATTTTTCTATATGTTAAGCGTGCAAAGAGAACGAGATCTCAAAGCTTTAAAAGATTTGACTATCGCTTAAACCTACTGTATTTTAATAGTGCCCTTGCACCTACAACGAAATAAGCAATAAGATAATTTGTACAAATATTTATCTTAACTAACACAAAGAAGATATAGGTATAAGAGTTTGTAAGAATGGTTAGTACAAGAGTAGAGAAAGTCATGTGAGTGCAACACATCAGATCTTTCTTTTTCCATTTTTTTCCGTTAGGTTGCTATCAGTTTGCCTACCTCTGTTAGCAGAGGTGACTCGTTCCCACCATGGCTTGTTTTCCTGAATTTCGTTCGTTGTGCATCTACACGAGTAAAATCGCTATTCTGCATCCTAATTTGGTGCAATCATATAAAGCATTGCTTGTGACAAGGACCGCTGAGTTTGATAGCGCAACGTATATTCAACTATGAGTAAAAGTAAAAGCAGGACATACCACTAACTTCATTTCATTTGTAAAATAAAATATGTTTTAGAGTAACTTAAATACCTAAACAGAAACAAAAGCTGAACGCTTGCATGGTTACCTCTGCTAACAGAGGTAGGCAAACTGATAGCAACCTAATGGAAAAAAAATAATAATAAATAAATAAAACAGCGACGGTCCCAACTAAATGCAACCAATACTGATTGTAAAAACATTACACTAATAACTATAACAACGGAAAAATGACATCACAGTGCGCTAATTATGATACTTCTAGTAGCCAAACAAAAAATCCAAACGAAATAATGAAATCTCCCACTAATGAATTTGCACCAGCTACAAAATCAAGCTACTCTGATATAACAGTGTCAACCCCACAAAAGAACAGGGAATAGTTATTGAATCCCATGAGGGGATACGCAATGTTTCCCGCATATCAAACGGAAGAATGTGCATTTCCTTATCCAGTGAAAAATATGCAGCCCAAATCACCACAAAACACTAAAATCCTCATCAAGAAGCTTTCTTAGAAATCAGAAGCCTACTAACAAAAAATAAAAAAGTAATTCTGTCCAATGTACGCCCGGTTATATCTAATTATGCAATAGAAGAGGAACTAAACAAACTAGGCATAAGGATAATGTCAAAAACATCAGAGCTGGCTTATCAATCCAGATTTTTCTTACATATTAAGCTTTCGAAGACAGATGTTCATCCACAATGAAGACTTTGACAACTTCCCTGAAATTCTTAAATTCAACTTGATGGCACGAATTACTTCAGTTACCTGTCGTCTGACCTTCACACCTGCTTTCTTTGTAAAAGCGAGGGACATTCGTCAAAGTTCTGCCCTAACACCAACCAAACACCTGAAAGTACTCCTTCTAACCTCTCCCATAGCATATCTAATGGAAACCTAGAGGCTTCTGAATTTCCCATCCTTAACGAAACAGCTAAAACCTATAGACGAAGAGAACATATCCAGATCTTCACCTCCAGTGAGGGAAATCACCTCCCGATGTACTCAAGATACAAATCCTGAGGATAGACCGGACGAAATTCAAATTACTTCAAAACTCTCTAAAACAAAAACAGACTCTACTTTCTCTGCAAAGACAGAGAACTCTAAAAGTCCTATTCACATGGAAACCCAGCCTCACAGATCTAAAAGATCAACTTCAGTAACTCAGTAAGTGAAACTGCCTGGGTTGATGAACAAACACAACCTTCTAGTTGAACCTACTGCAAATAAACAGATTTCCACACCTAACCCTAACCAACATAAGAAACCTAAGGAGATACAAAGTCATTAGACGTAGTACTTCAACCAATAAAGCAGGTAATGGAAATCGATTCAAGCTGCTTTTCATGCAATTATTTACAGCTTCTAAGTTTCTTTAAGAACACATTAGCGGTTGCTGATATATCCACAGGTGCATCTTACTGCACAAACGACCTTAGCTCGTGCGATTCAAAAGCTGCACCGTCACTTTCCCAATAGTGGTATAAGGAACAGAAGCATATGCAGTGTTAAAAAGTTGCAAACACAACAAAGGATATCTCCATACCAGACTATTTAAGCGATGAATTCCTATCTCACACAGTAATTAATTGTCATAAAGCCTCTTGGAATGTTTATTCTGCTTTGTGGCCTCAACAATAATTCTATGAAATATTAACGGTTTTCGACCACAGCTCGAATATTTAAAGCTTCTAATAAACCGTCACCTGCCTGATATTGTTTGCCTCCAAGAAACAAACTTTAGCGACAGTTCGGTTTCCAATTAATAATTAAAGGTATCTATAAAAACCGTACAACCACCCTTCATGCAAGCAGGGCGACGTATGTAAAACATAACTTGAATACCAGAGATATCCCATTCATCACAGACCTAGAAGCAATAGCCATTGCAGCAAATCAGCCTCCTTCAATCTAAATCTGTTCTACCGATGAAACCAATATTATTATTGCTGAAATTACAACATTAATTTTTACATCTGCAGGAGCTAGCATTCCACAAACCATTGCACCTTACACTGACAGATGTGTAACATGGTGGAACGAATCTTGTAAAATTGCTCTTAAGAACAAGCATAGAGCATTTTACAAATACAAGAGACACCTATCCATGGAAAATGAAAATAATTTTCTGAAACAAACTTCATGAATGGCTGCACAAAGCCCTTTCTGCATTTCCAAATACTCAAATGAAGAGATCAAGTTAACATCACCGGCTTAAAATTAAGACACTTCAAACTAAGCACTCTTATCTTCTCACTAAGGACTAACCTCCAAACTGTACCAACTGTGACTTTCCTCTAGCCGTTCACTATATCCTTGTAGTCCAGGGATGGCCAATCTTCTCTCTTTGGAGAACCTTACGTAATGAGCGGCTCTTCCCCACTCCACTAGTAGGAGAGATAGGCAGTCAGTATCCAGTGACGGACACACACAGGACGTTCCATGGCCATTTCTAAGTCATACCTTGAATTCTCTGGCAAAGTCCTCAGAAAAGCTCTTCATTCAGGATGATTTTTGCATCAATGGTAAACAATAATAGACAGACAAAGCTTACTAAATAAAAATGTGGATCTCTTCAAAACGCACAATTTATGTCAAATACTTCGTTTTACTTTTAATTGAACCATTTCCGAGATATTCTTTATTGTGTGTTTGAATTTCCTAATGCTTATACCTTTATCAAGTAGCAATAACTAACTTACTCGTTTCTTTCTTTCTTTTTTTCTTTTTTTTTTTTTTTTTTTTTTTTTTTTTTTTTTTTATCTCTTGGCCTTCCAAAGAGAACAGACTTTCAAGAGAACAGACTATGCATCGCATAGCAACCAGCTCTTAAAACATTTCACTATCGCTTTGAAGCATACTGTATTCCCATGTTCCCCTTGCACCTACAAGGAAATAAGCAATAAGATACATTCTGAAAATACTTATATGGATTAAAATGTAGAAGATAGAGAAATAAGCATTTGCAAGTACAGTGTGTATAATGCCGATTCCCACGGTCCAACTTTTTTTCTAAAGCATTGTGTACAACAAAAGCGCATCGTGAGACATCGAGAATTGGATACAATTTTGTTGCATGCAATTTCTATCCTATTGTTTGTATCCAACCTGTTTGTATACCATGGAATTCAGTTGCATCTAATTTTTTCATCCAATAACTTGAAAATAGCCAATCAGCGTCTGTAACGTAACAATATGGCGGACCACGCAGACAACATGTAGTCAGCTGTTGTGTATGAACGGCTCGTGGCATTTTTAATGTAAGGGTATTTTTATAAAACATTTAATTTTTTCTGGAAAATTTATTAACGATTTTTTGTGGCTATTAACATACATTACTGAGATGGTTAATACACAGCTGTATTTCAGAAATAATATGAAATCCAGTTAACAGTATGTATAAATTGTGTTATGAAATGAATTCATTTCTCCTGTCCATCCAAGCTAAGATTAAAACCATTACAATGGTTCCTTATTCCGTTCGCGTTTGTCACATAGTTGTGTCCTGGTGTGTAATTTTGCCTTCGACACGATGTGAAAGCTTGAAAAATAAATCTTCGTCAATTCGTACAAAATTGCGATAGTTCTCCGGTTCCTCTAACCTCAATTCGTTTTGTAGTAGACCTAATATAGCTCAGCCCGTACCCTGTTCTCTTCTTTCTAACCATGACCGTGTCCACCAGAGTCTTTTACTTCTAATGCATCTTTTCTTCCTGTTGAGACTCGTGAAGGTATATCTCAAACCTATATTTAATAAAGCAAACGCTAAATTAATATTTGCGTCCGCCATGTTTATTTCCCACGCTTGCTACGTGAACTGTCATTTATATTGAACCAAAATGAATCATAGTGTGACAGACTGTTTCTTTTGTGTACAATTCCATTGGATACAAAAAATTTGGCCAAAAAAGTTGGACCTTGGGACAATGGCTTCAGAGTGAGTATAGCTCTACAGATATTTGTGAACAGAATTTCTCCAAAATTCAACTATATTAAAAGTCTGCATCACAATAGGTTACGCGACGATCACTCCGTGTATCTTTTAAGGCTTTGCACTAGTAAACATGCCTTGGATTTTGCAGATATGAAGTTTCTCCTATTTTGAGCTAAAACAACTGGAGCACCAAGTGAATAGTAGAGAAGGAAATAAGAAAGAAAGAAAAATACTTTCGATAAAGTCTTGGTGCTCCAGTTATTTTATTCATACCTGCAAAATTCAAGGCATGTTTACTAGCACAGCACTACAAATAATTAATTACATTTACAAAATTGTGAATAGTGTCTTAGCAACGTAGTATCGCGATTAACAAAAAAAAAAAAAAAAAAAAAAAAAAAAAAAAAAAAAAAAAAAAAAAAAACTACGTTATATCTGCATTGGATAAGGGTAATAGGTTATACCTTCTCTACCTTTTACTTATAACAGGAAGCGGAAAGTGTCATATTCCGAACAAAGTACGATATCCGGATGTCACCGAACTATGTGGTTTGAAGTCCCATGATCTCAAAAGGAATATGTTTAGAAGGTGCTCGCGCGTTTGGAATGCGTGTATCGCTCTATCTGCCAGCGAGCATCATAGCTAAAAAACCAAATGTTGAATAAATTGCGTACCCTTTAGTGAAGCAAATTTTTCAAGAATTACAAAGTGATGGCTTATGTCAAGTTTTCCCATCTTAAACAGTCCTTTATTTGGAAAAAAAGACTATACTCATTTTGTGTTTTCTCAAAACTATACTTCGACTAAAATTATATCGATATATTTGAGGTATTTACATGGCAAATCAAATCTGGACAGTATTGAATCCTCCAAGAACAGCACTACGAAGGCCTTATTTTTTTATTTTTTTCTGCGCTTTCTACGTCGCTTTACTTATGCAGTCATATCATGACGGATCTGTTAGGAGATGCCGTGAAGGTCTCATCCCTGTCCATGCCATCTTGCTTCACTGTGAGTCCACACAAGGAGCAGTGCAGGGCAACTGCACCTCCACCATTGTGACGGCCGGATGGCAATAGGGTGCCACGCAGTCCATCTGCAGATACATCTACAGATAGTCTTCAAAATCCCATCCCTATAGCATACTATCTTGCTTCTTCACGAGTCCACAGAGAGATCTGTGAAGGGCAGCTGTACTTCCACCTCTGTGATGGACAGATTGAATTAGTGTGTCACCCAGTCCATCTGCAGATACATCTACAATTAGCCTTCAAAATCTCATCCCTATAGCATACTATCTTGCTTCTTCACGAGTCCACAGAGAGATCTGTGAAGGGCAGCTGTACTTCCACCTCTGTGATGGACAGATTGAATTAGTGTGTCACCCAGTCCATCTGCAGATACATCTACAATTAGCCTTCAAAATCTCATCCCTATAGCATACTATCTTGCTTCTTCACGAGTCCACAGAGAGATCTGTGAAGGGCAGCTGTACTTCCACCTCTGTGATGGACAGATTGAATTAGTGTGCCACCCAGTCCATCTGCAGATACATCTACAATTAGCCTTCAAAATCTCATCCCTATAGCGAACTATCTTGCTTCTTCGCGAGTCCACAGAGAGATCTGTGAAGGGCAGCTGTACTTCCACCTCTGTGACGGACAGATTGAATTAGGGTGCCACCCAGTCCATCTGCAGATGCATCTACAGTTAGCCTTCAAAATCTCATCCCTATAGCATACTATCTTGCTTCTTCACGAGTCCACAGAGAGATCTGTGAAGGGCAGCTGTACTTCCACCTCTGTGACGGACAGATTGAATTAGGGTGCCACCCAGTCCATCTGCAGATACATCTACAATTAGCCTTCAAAATCTCATCCCTATAGCATACTATCTTGCTTCTTCACGAGTCCACAGAGAGATCTGTGAAGGGGAGCTGTACTTCCACCTCTGTGACGGACAGATTGAATTAGGGTGCCACCCAGTCCATCTGCAGATGCATCTACAGTTAGCCTTCAAAATCTCATCCCTATAGCATACTATCTTGCTTCTTCACAAGTCCACAAAGAGATCTGTGAAGGGCAGCTGTACTTCCACCTCTGTGATGGACATATGCTTATATTATCTGTGGATAGGTGGCAGAGCATTCACTATTACCGTCTGTTTTTCATTTAAGGTGGAAATTGGTTCTTGGTATTAAATATCCAATCCAGTATTCACTTTGGCGGCGACTGAGGAAAACCAGTAAAAACCCCAGTCAGATTGGTTGGCCCACGGGATTTGAACCCGGAACTTCCTGAATGCTAGCCTCACACGTTACCGCGGAGGCATCTTGCTCTGTACCTTTATTCTTGTTTAGTTTTTATGTAACTGGAAAACCGTAGGAGATAGAAGAAATGTGTTTACATACATTTCTGAGTCCGACTGATAATTAGCTTACCTAGTGACACAGAATAAACATATAAATTTAATGCCAAATAAGTTTTTGTAACATTTGCAGTTGACGAGATAGGTACTTCCTATCCGTTTTACTATCCATTATTTTAAGCCATGAAAGTTTGGAGAGATGTTCGTTTGTTTCTAATCAACTCGTACAAAGGATATGTATCAAGAATGTTGGTATATTTATTTGCTTTTCAACAGAAGACTGCCGTTCCAGCCTCTTATGTGCTTCAGCACCTACAATGATTTAATGGAATTAAGACTCTTCATCATGTTTAACGAAAGTAAATTAAACATGAGCTTTTTCTGATGAATTTGTGGAATGACAGAAAATAAGCGATCAGTGATAGAGAAAGTCGGATGTTTCAAACGTTTGAGATTATGGCTGAATAGCATTTACAGCAGAGATCCGGTATCGAATGGCGTCAGAAGAGCTTTGGAGCATTAAAGTAACAAATACGCAACCTTTCTAGCTTGCACTTTTAAAAATTATACTTGCCACAATTTGTTAGCAACATTTATTCCAGCTCCCAACTTAACGACCAAGTAACAGAAATGTCTTTTTAGTGAACCAAGAAACCAGACTAGTGAAGGTGATTTTTAACGGCGGAATTGATCCGTAAGAATGGTAGGAAGCTCTGTGGAAAGGAGAGAAAAAATTAGATTGATGAAGAATTGTAGAAGGGGCGGAATTTCTGAGATAGATCTAGAAAACAAATAGTGGCAGCAGTAAAAAGTTCAGGGTGAATAGGAGAAACAAGTCTGTTTCCGTTAAAGGAATTAAGAAAATAGAAAACCAAATGATGCGCATGAAATATCTTTTAGCTTGATGTAACAAATATTTTTTGTGTCTCTGCTTTATCACCCCAAATCACTTTACTTCTTTATTTCAGTATTTATTCTCCATTAAACGAGATAATGCTTGGAAAGGTTGTCGGTATAGCAGGTGGAGGGTACTACTCAGGCCGTACGTTACTCAGGGATATTCTACCTGATGAGTGTAACGAGTATGTTCAATACAATTGTTGTCAATAAAGAGCCGAAAAAATAATTGTTTCAAACATTTGGAGTCATCTAGTTCGTGACAGATGGATATAAGCGGTTTATTATTTCAGTAACTGTCGCGCAAATACTGTGTGAAAAATGCTGCAATGCATTTGTATCTTAATTCGGATAGAATTTAGGCACAATTTAATGTTAAAATGTCATGCGAAGTTTAATTTCTAAGAGAAATATGACAACGCCGCGTCACTTATGCTCAACTTGTTCACTGGTGGATACTTTCCTATGGAGAGAAGGTAGGGAAGGTATCGCCTGGCGTTACTGAAAGCAAGGAGGAAGGGTAGGGCAGGCTTAGCTGTCAATTGTTTTACGAAAATGAAGAGGAATACTTTTATTTATTTGTGTGTTAAAGTCAGTTATTGTTTTATATCTGACGGAAAATAATAATAATAATAATAATAATAATAATAATAATAATAATAATAATAATAATAATAATAATAATAATAATAATAATAATAATAATAATAATAATAATAATAATAATAATAATAATAATAATAATAATAATTATTATTATTATTATTATTATTATTATTATTATTATTATTATTAATAATAATAATAATAATAATAATAATAATAATAATAATAATTATTATTATTATTATTATTATTATTATTATTATTATTATTATTATTATTATTATTATTATTATTATTATTATTATTATTATTATTATTATTATTATTATTATTATTATTATTATTATTATTATTATTATTATTATTATTATTATTATTATTATTATTATTATTATTATTATTATTATTATTATTATTATTATTATTATTATTATTATTAATGTCCATTATTTGGAAAATCTGTATCCCTTTTTGTCAGCTTTGTTTTAACCCTAAAATACATGGTTTCGATTGATTTTACTGCTTTCTTAACTATGTAAAACTAAATGTAACTTGAACGAATGCGTCATTTCAGTTACATTCACACCTTTCAGGCATAACATTTCGAATCGTGTCGCTTTGCCGAGATAGTGGCCCGTTTAAGTGGTGCGGTAAACGCACTGGGCGAATATTTTACACGCTGATCGGATGTTTTGTTTACAACAGAGGCAGTGTTGGCCATGAGGCACACGCCAATCAGGTGTTTTGCTTGCATCTGAGACAGTGCTGGCCTGGATGTACACGCTGGTCGAGTACAACACAGGTTGTTGGTGCGTGCGAGGACTAGAGCACTCTAAGTGCCACTCATACTGACAGTTTTTTGGGGAGTAGCTAAGAGTGAAGTAGAAATAGTGAATGAAATAATGTTGAAAACCTGCAAGGATTAGGAATCAGGTGCACCTACACGCATGGGGACGCTGTACAGGATTTGGTTCGACATCCGTCAAAGGTAGAAAAAATGTGGCTATTAGGTATTGAGATAAGAAGCTAAACTTTCACAGGAAATAATGTTTGAGGCCCACAAGACCATCATTAAAAACGCCTGGTGTCTTGTCTCATTGTGTGGCTGTATGTCTGTGAACGCATAATCCAAAAACGAAAAGTTCGATAGAGTATAGGGGTACAGGTAAATACGGAGGCGGACACCACACATACCGGGACCAACTCAGATCTGTTGTGGCTACCAGTTCCCAGGAGACAAGGATGAAGTGAGGGAAACACAGGGTGTTATAGGGTCGCAGTTAGACCGGCCATAGAGGCGCGCGGAAGTCCCTAACATGTGTTGAGCTCTCTTCTTCTCGGCGCCAGGTTCCGCCGAACAACCACCACACACCGCGGGTCCTTTGGCCCACAGGTGTCCCCTCCCTTCCTCCCCCGGAGCTAGTGCTCTATGGGCCCGCTGTCGCACAGGTGCTCCCTCCGACGGAGGGCAGCGGCTGCCCAAACCCACCTAGAGTCGAGAGGAGCAGTTATAATGCGCAAGCATCCGCGCCATCTATCCGGCAGCACCAATACCACTTATCTGAAAGCACGCCTGAAAGATGTTAAGAAAATGGAATGAAGGTAAATGATAGATAGGAAACATGGTATGAAATTATGCACCCCAGCGTTCGCCTAGATGACAAGGGGATCCACGAAATAACCCATGTCAGACTGTGCGGCCAGGAGGATCGAATTCGCAATCTCCCGAATGTGGGTCACAGACGTAACCGCCTGAGCCATTCCCCTCGTAAAAGTTCGATAAATACCAAACTTGATGATACTTTCTTGGGCTAACAGTCAGGTCAAATTTGGGCAATTACCCAGTTCTGCCATGCTTAGGGGAACTGAAACTAGATTATAACCATGAAGCTGCTGGTAGGCTGAGGTGCAGCCTGAATGATTTTGCTGCGTAGGTTTAGCCGTAGATAGGAATATTTATGAGAAAGGTGTTTAAAGGTGGCGTGTTTTAAGTTTTCCATGGTTTGGTTATAGAAGGAAGCTTATTGCCCCTTGACGACTGCTTCTCAGGATACAGAAAGTCTGCATCCTGGTGAAAGTAGAAATAATAGTTTTTACAAGAATTTGTAAAATTTTAATTTTGAATTTTTGGCTGGGAAAAAATTTTGAGAGCCGATCAGCTCTTGACTGGGGCTGTCTTCGGAGCCAGCTTTAGCTGCTGATCGATTTGCTCCTGTGTTATGCTATATGCCTCCAAGCCATGCGGGGAATCCGATATGACCTAAAGGGCCGTGTTCTTGGATCATAGTCCCCAAGAAACCTAATCTTTGGTGTGTGGGTAAGTTGGCGTAGAATTTTGCTACCCGGCGCCTAATATTACCCTTTAGGTATGGAAGAGATGCGGCTTCGTAAAGGACTCCCACGGGAAATGGGAGAGGTACAGAAAAGATGCACCGAAGTCATCTGTTCTGCGCCCTTTGGAGCCATAGGATCCAGCTGTCTGCGGCCATGCCCCAGACTTTGCAAGCATATAACATGAAAGGGATTACAAGACCTCGGAAAAGGTGTAGCTTTAGGCGAACGGGCATTTCGGACCTCAGCATGGGATACAGTGAGGCAATAGCCCCCTGCGCCCTTGGAGAGAGATCTCTGATGTGCTCACGGAAACTTAGACCGTTGTCCAGCTTAACTCCTAAGTAGGTAATAAAATTCTTCCATTCTATCCTTCGGCCTCAAAATTGAAATTGGGGCAATCTGTGGGGCTGTGGTGCCTCGTTAAGAGGATGGCGTGGCTCTTGTCCGCATTAACGGACATTCGCCAACACCGGCACCATTACTGGACGAGGCAGAGGTTTCGCTGTATGGGGTTGAAGACCCTGAGAACGTGTTTGTAGTCAGCATATTGTGCTATATTGGCTGTGTTGGAAAATCTCCCATATAGATGCTGAATAGCGAGGAGGTAGCACAGAGCCTTCGAGAATTCCGCCTCCTATAGGTGTTAGTGTTGATGTTTTCCCCGTGACTGTGACTTTGAAAGTGCGATGTCTGAGGAAGCTGTGTAAGATGTTGACTAGTGTAGGTAGTCCCAGTTGGATAAATTTGTACAGTAGCCTCGCGTGCTAGGTCGTTGAGAAGGCCTTTTGAACGTCCAGAGACATTACAGCAGTAAAGACGCGTTCCTGGAAACCCAGGGCGGCGGACTTTTCCACCTGCAGCAACGCTGAGGCGTTGAGTGCCAAGGACGGAACCCGAACTGTTGTACTGGGATGGCTTCAATGTCCCCCAGCAGAGGTGACAAGCCATTTTAGACAATCCTCTCGAATACTTTCGAGAGTATCGATAGGAAATTAATGGATCGATGGCTGGAAGGAGTGTCACGGGTCTTTCCCGGGCTTCAAGATGCAAATTACCGGGGCTTCTCTCCACTCTCGCAGAAAGTGGCCCAGGGCGAGTGTTGAACACCCTAGTCAGGAAGAGCATGATGTTGGAGGGAAGGTGGCAAAGTATGAGAGGGTCAGCCCATCGGGTCCCGCCACCTTTTTCGGTTTGAGGCGTTGGAGTGCGTCGTGGAGTTCACTTGGGCAAATTACAGCCGTTCCGCGTCCTCCGGGGGGCGACGGACATTCCCGCGGACACGTTTGGAGAATAGGTTGCCCTCGGGGTCATCTCTTGAGCTCATGCTACGTTCCAGATAGTCGGCAAACACATTTGCTTTGACTTGGGGTTCATAGGCCAGTCCTCGGGTACCCTGAAGAAGAGAGGTGTATTGACCTCGACAGTTGCGTAGGCTTTTAGCGAACCTCCACACGTCCCCACTTTCGATGCCCAGGTTGACCAACAGGTTGCACCTGGTGCTCGCGTAGGCGTACCCGGATCAGTCGGCGCAAGCGCCGCGAGAGGGCTCTCTTGCGGGACGTGCGGTGCCTCTGCAGATGAGTATTGTTAGGTATAATGGGAGGACATCTGGGTGTAGGGGTGCTGGAGCATCAACTGTCAGGTTACGGGCAGTTCGTGTCACTATGGGATGTCTGCGATTTTGGGATTGGGTGGAATGGAAATTCTGAGGCAGTTGAGTACACCTTCCCAGTCGGTTGCTCGAGTTTGAAACGAGCTGTCGTGAGTGATATTCTGTCAACACTGGATTATGGTTAGAATTGGAGAGTGTTAATTGCTGCGAGAGTGAGGTGAAATGCGGTCCTAAACCGCTTGAACAATCACCTCGAAATTCGGCACGTATATGTTTTTTCATTGAGAAGGTGTGTGTGGTGTGCATTTTACTATACAACGTAACATTCACAGGCTTTTCTTTTGCGTAATAAACTCACATATCCTTCCCTACCTGCCCTTCAACATACAGTTCATACAATTTTCTATTACTGAAATATAAATGTTATTTATTACTATCACAAGGTTTTCTCCAATTACTTTTCTTGTACGAAACAAGATGACACTTCTTTCCATTGAAATAGAAATGCAACATGTTACATTCACATCATTTTCTCTACACACATTTTTTATTTTGTGAAGCACAATCACACTTCTCTCTTTGCTCCCTCTTCTACAAACAATTCACTTAATTTTCCATGTGTTTGAAATTGAAATTCAACGCATTACAATCACATGATCATCTTTACTCACGTTTCTTTTATGAAACACAATCACGTTTGTTACTCTACTTCCTCTTCTGCAAAGAATTCATAAAATTTTCTATATGATAGACATAGAAATGGAACGTGCTACATTCACACAGCTTTCTCTACTTGCTTTTCTTCCTGTGGTATTTGAGGTTGCTCAACGGTTCTTTTGAATAGCATTTCCCCGGTATTTTTATTTGTTCATTTTGGGTTCTTTATAGTATCCAACGTAAGTCTAAAAGCTGTGGGGATAAAATCATCAAACCACAGGCAACGAAAGGTATTGTAGCTTGAATACAAAAGTGAACTCGACCATAAACCACTGCGCCACATTTAAAAATAGCTTTGTAGACTAACTTGTATAAGTGTGTAGAGTGCAGCACATCAGATTTTTCATATATCCATTTTAATTTGGTCAGAAAGGCAACTTTGAGCTTAGAAACAATTAGTGGTGCTAGTAACTCATTGATAGTAGCTTTCTAAATTTTTAACCTTAGTTTTAGTTATTTTCATTCGAAAGCATACCAGCATTCACTCTCGCATTCATACTTTCAAACTATGCGACGGTTATAGTAATAAGGAAATTCTCCCGCCACAGCCGGAAATCGAAATCGAGAACTCTGGGTTGAGAAGCCTAAGCACTGACCAGTCGACATTAAGACAGTGAAGTTGTATAGAGAAAATGTGTGTAAAGACAAAAGCCAACTGTATTTTATTCCAAGGAGTATGTGGGCATATTGTAAACGGGTAAGCAAAACCAGACAGAAATAAACAAAAGGCAGTCGGACCTGATTATAACAGCAAGATATTCATGTAATATTCCTTTAAGGTTTTACTAAATACTGCGGTTGTGTGTATTGCGGCAATCTCGAAATCTCTGAGTAAACGTATTCAAATTCTATATAAGCATATGTGTAGTATGTAGGTAAGTTTCGGGTGTCAAAAGCCTTTAATGGCCCTTCAAGTAAGTCTTGCTGTACTTATTGTGAACGTTGTAAACAAGTACATTACCGCCATATTAAGATTCCCCCAATAAACAGTCTCTGTTTGGTCTATGAACAGTTAACGCACAGTTCTGTGCATGCTTAATACGCTCGTTGGCACCTGTTCCTGGTCAAAATAGGTATACTGGTATGAATAAAGCGTGTGACCTCTGTACATTGACTCAGAAGACTCCATCAGTGTTTGTAGCACTCAGATACATCGTCATTAGAAAATTAAAATGAATGACTTTGCCTACAAAGAACCCCGTTTGTCGAGTGCTGTAAATAAGAAAGTACAATGCATAAAAAATACGTATTTAAACACATTAATATTTGCCGATTACCAAATAATTATACAAAAGATGGAAGATGATTTAAATATTGCTCTACATTGAACTTACAAATATCTGATGTGTTGCACTCACATGACTTTCTCTACTCTTGAACTAACCATTCTTACAAACTCTTATTCCTATACCTTCTTTCTTGTTAGTTGAGATAAACATTTGTACAAATTATCTTATTGCTTATTTCCTTGTAGGTGCAAGGGGAATGTTAGAATACAGTAGGCTTTGTGCGATAGTCAAATGCTTGAGATTCTGTTGTCTTTGCACACTTAACATATAAAAAAAAATGAACAGCGCTGACCCATTTCACGAAAGTCTAAGTTTTCCGAAACTCACACACATAGCAAGGAATATCTCTGAAATGGTTCACCCTACAAGAAAATTTATTG
This sequence comes from Tenodera sinensis, assembly GCA_030765045.1. Lineage (NCBI taxonomy): Eukaryota > Metazoa > Arthropoda > Insecta > Mantodea > Mantidae > Tenodera > Tenodera sinensis. The sequence continues at coordinate 93,382,430 of CM060961.1, read as the reverse complement.
AGACATAAATTGTGTATTTTAGCAATATCTACATTTTTGTATAGTATGGTTTGTTCTATCTCTAACGGTTTACCAGTTATGTAAAATTCATCCAGAGTAAATACGACTACAGGGGCAACAGCCAGACAATTAAAGATATACAGTTCATTTGTTATAAAAATATCTCAAACATATGGCATTTTTATCAAAATCGTTAGAGCCATTTTCAAGAAAATCAAAATTTTCGAAAAATTTTCCATGTAAAGGGTAGTTTAGGGTGGGGCTATTTTCTTCAAAATCTTCGTGTCACATCCTTGAAAGACATTAAACTTAAATACCAGCTTTGGTTTTTAACCGACTTTTCGTTTTTGAGTTATGCTGTCCACAGACTGACAGACTGACAGACTGACACACACACAGGCACACACACGGATCTTTTTCTAAAAATGCTTTTTTTTTTTTTTGGATTCAGGGGGCCTCAAAACATGTATTTCCGGTGAAATCTCGACATCGAATTTTTGGGTGGAATACAATACTTCCCCTACTTACCAGTAGAGAAAGTAAAAAACAAAATATATAATCTGAAAATATCAGAAATAAAACCAAAGTTATGGCCTTTAAAGAAAAATATACTAAATGAGAAACCAATAGAACAGGTATCTCACTTTCACTTACCAAGATGTGATATAAGTTATGAATATGATAATGATATCTTCAATAAGCTAAATAAGTTTCAAATGATACGTGTTACGATAAATAGAACATTAGCAAACGGAACCAGGACAGATACAAGGATAAAATTCTATAGAGTAATGGCAACACCAATGCTTAAATACGGAAGTGAGACCTGGACAATAACTAAGAAAGATGAAAGAAGGATACAGCCCGCAGAAATGGAATTCCTAGGGAAAGTAAAAGCATGTACTCTGGGAGACCAAATAAAGAATTCGGAAATAAGGAAGGAACTAAACATATATAGTACGAATGAAAGAATAGAGGAAGGGAAAACGAGGTTGAGGGAGCATGTAGGAAGAATGGGGATAGAAAGAATAGTAAGATAAATAATAGACTAGTCCTAAAGGAAGCAGTGATATAACAAGGCTAAGGAAAAGATGACTATTGTGAAGTCGGAACAGGCTACAAGCCTGAACAAAGAACAAGCAATGCATAATGCTACACGTGTTGTTACATTTTAGGTTAGGAACAGAAACAATTGAGCTTATTTCCTATCTACAACTTAATACGAAGGAACCAATGAATAATAATTATCAATTATAATCGATTTGAAACGAAAGGGTAGTACGAATACTGCCCCTATGAAAGAGTTTCGCCATGATTGGTCCACAGCGAAACGCTAAACCAATACAACATAATTGGCATTCTGGAAAGAAGAGGGGGCGCTAATGACCTAGCTGTCGACGGGCCCTTAAACCCTTATCACTCACCCCCTAGAATGAAGAATTACTTGCATGTGTGTTAAACTGAAGAACAGCTACTAAAGTTATATCAGAGCTTTCATAAGCGAAATGGAGACGAAATCCTAGCATCTCCGCCAACAAACGCCAATAAGAAAACCGACCAATAAAAGGGTAGTTTATCATGAAAACGGCGTTACGCTACGTTTACGCTACGTTATGTTATTCATAAGTCCATGAGACACCAAAGTTTAACAAGTTAAGTACACGACAGATCACGGTAATGGTTGTGACAAAAAAAAAATAATAATAATAAAAATCTGCATACTGGACCCCGGCACCTAATTTCTTAAACCGGGGTCAATATTCAGATCTTTATTATTTTATTACAAATATAAAACAAATATACACTTTACAAAATTTACAGATTAACAAAATAAAAATAAAATAATTTAAAACACAACATTTTAACATCCTAAAACCACACCTCTTCTAACTAAAATTAAGAGAAAAATAACCAATAAATTACCAAAATAAAATCTAAAAATTTCCATCTCATCCCTAATCATACCTATTCAACACTTTTATAAATTTAATAAAAAAATCTATAAAAATTTTAAAAAATCACCTCTTTAAACACAAGCTCTTATAAATTATAAAATAACTTATAAGAACCTTAACTTTCAAAATCAAAATTTATAGAAAAGCAAAAAATTTTAAATAAAATATTACTGGTATCCAGCAATAAAATAAATAACTAATAACCAATTACTACTAAATCTACAAATATAAAAGATCCATAACAAAACAAAATATGACCGCCGGAATCCGGCGGCCATCTTGGTACTGGTACCCAGCACCAAAACTCCTTTACTCCACACTACAACTCAATTACACTCATGCATAATTATATCATTAACAATAATCAAAATAACTATTAAACATAATCAAATTACACATTTGAAAATATGGTTGTGACAATACAGAGAGAAGCTCTCCAAAATTTGTGAGCCCAGACTGAGTTGCCATGATTTATCGCTAGGAGAGAGCAGTTATCAACAGTGGCCCATTATTGGATCGGACGCACTGGACAAGAAGATAACGCATCAATGACGTGGACATTCCAATCACCGGATTTAACTCTGTGTGACTCTTTCCTGTGGGGATTGGTGAAGGACATTGTGCGCCTCCGCTATCCGCTAATCCACAGGAACTTCGGCGCCGGAAAACAACTGCCAACCATGACATGCCGGAGCGATTACGCATCAATATTTGCCATATAGGCAAGGGTGGACAGATTGTGGAGCACTTTCAAGGTGTAAAAAGCAAGCAACAAAACTTCTTCTTCTTCTTCTTCTTCTTCTTCTTCTTCTTCTTTTCCTGATTACCCTCCCCTTATATAGGACTTACACCCCCTAGGACCTACAAGCTAGTGCCTAGGGTCAGACAGAGGATCCTCTGGATCGCACAGAGTAGCTCACAACTTTAAGCAGGTGGTCAGTCAAGCACCAGGTATGATAGTGAAGAAGAAGACGATATGAAATACAGGCGAAATCGATGATTGGAGAGGTGATAATGGAGCAATTGGTGGAACGAATGGCGGGGGAAGCCGGAGAACTCACAGAAAAACCCGCCCAGACGCCGCTTCGTCCACCACGAATACCACATGCGGGTCCCTGGGATCGAACCCGGGTCACCTAGGTGGTAGGCGAGCGGACCGGGATTCGATCCCCGATACCAACATGAGAGGTCTGGCACGGGGTGCACTCAGCTTCGTTAGGTCCCGGGAGAGGGGACCAATTGAGGAGCTACTTGGTGGAGAAGTAGCGGCCCCAGGTCGCGAAAGCCGCATAACTGGCCGGGAGGGCACGGGGGTGCTGACCACGTCCCATCATCCAGTACTTCACTCCACCAATGACGCCTGTATTGGGCAGAGGTGGGGGACGCAGCGACTGGGTGACAAGCCTTGGCCGTTCATGGGCTGTTGCACTAGGGGTTTAGTTTTTATATTATATATTATATAATATCATATCATCATATTATAAACTAAAAGTTAGCCCCGGCACTTCAGCCCATGAAGAGCCGAGCCTTACCGTCCAGCCGCTGCCTCCCCCTCCTCGGCCCACTACAGGCGTCATTGGTGGGGTGCACTATTGGAGGGTGGGACGTGGTCAGCGTCCCGATCCCTCCCGGGCAGTTATGCGATCTTCATGACCTGGGGCCGCTACTTTTCTATCAAGTAGCTCCTCAATTGGTCCCCTCGGGACCTAACGAGGCTGAGTGCTCTCCATGCCAGACCTCCCAGAGGGGATAAAATCCCCATGCTGGTATCGGGGATCGAACCCGGGTCCTCCGCGCCAGAGGCAATCATCATACTATATTACATTATATTTATTACATTATATTTATTACATTGCCTTATCTTACGTTACACTACCTTACGTTACGTGACCTTAAGTTAAGTTACGTTACATTACATTATAACAAACACTGCAAAAGCCACTCCGATTACTCTTCTATCACTATTTATTGTCTATTTATTGTCTTCTAAAATTGTACCACAAATACGCAGTTTTCTTCTCATCGTTAACACAGTCTAGAGTCCTTCGGGCTGTCACAGCTCACAATTTTTACTTCTCATAACCTTGCTCAGTCCTTTTAGTGTCTTTCTTCACTTCCTCTGTCTCTCATGCACTAATTACGACGATAAAATCACTCGTGACGCTCGTCGGATCTTCTTACCACGTAACAAGAAGATACACACACACAGCTCACACTCACTGACACACTGACCGACTCATGTCCGTAACTCAACTCTAAAATTCAGATTCAGATTATTTTTATTGGAAATTTTGTCTGGTGCAGGTACAAGGGGCCCAGCGTACAGACTTAAGTTAACATGATATTTACAATTTTTCATATTTACAACAATAAATAAATACATTGGGTTTTTAGGAAACCCATACAGTGACCCTCTTTGGGTCACCGAGAACAGTTCCCTTTTGTATAGTTCTTGGGTATATTTTTATATGTTTTGTCTTTGTCTTTTTTCTCTTGCGTCTTTATATATACATATATTTACACTCATGCACTCTCTTATTCACTCTGGCATATCATAAGATATGCCCTCATACACACACACACACACACACACACACACACACACACACACACACACACACACACACACACACACACATACGCGCACGCACAGTGGGCACTTCAATTGAGCGTCCCCCTCGCACATGTTTGCTGGGCACACAAAACTATGCGTCCCAGCAGGTTATAACAAACACTATATACACACGTTATATACACTATATACACTCCGCGGTTTTCCTGGGCGGGCAGGGTGCAGCTCCTGACTGGTTCCCTGGGGTGCAGGCCTCTCAGGTAGCGTGTGTGCGGCCTGGGGCCTGTGTTTGCATAGACGCGCATCAGTCGGTGAGTCGAGTAACGTGTAAAACATTTTAATGCGTGCATGTTTCCGATGCTTCGGCTCACCTTTGCCAATATTGGCAATGACGTAATTGTGCAACTCTAAAACTCACTTACTGGCCTTCTTATATATTGGAGATGACGTCACACGAAACTTTCTCTGATTCCCAGGCACACACACACACACTCACACACACACACACACACACACACACACACACACACACACACACACACTTCCCTGCTAGGTATGTGCCAGCTGAGAAGGTTGTTGAAATGCCCCATGAAGCAATAGGGACGGCATGTATGAAACCCAGGGTACATTAAACACGAAACTAGACTGACTACTGAAAGCGCTGAAGGAAGTGGACTTCTGGCTGCAGTGCTTCTCACCCTCCTAATGAGAGTCGCCTTTTGTTTGCTAATGTTTATTGTCCAGTAGCACAGGGAAGCTCTGGTAAAGGGTATGGGGCAAGACCGTCATGTTTTGAGAAAAAAGTGTACGAGACTAAGCACAGGGTACGAAAGTATACAATTGCATCAGCTGTATTAGGTCAGACTCGCGGCACAAGAAATGCTCCGCCAAAGCATTTTGAATGACTCATTGCTAGCTCAAGATCCGACAGGTACTTGTTTATCACAAGTAATGTCATGAGAGATTGTCAGTTTATCTACAGAATTATCACGAGTTGCGTTTATTAAGACTATTTCAGGAATTAAATGATTATATAGCCTATGAAATGTTATTTAAATGCTGTATTGTGATTACTAACCTCTTAGAAGAAACATGTAGCATGAACATATGCATCAGTGTCCATTGACATGGCCTACAACATTCCCATATTAATGCTGCAATTTTTCAATGTCAGAAGTTGGAGTATTTGCTGTTAATTTATAACTTCACTCAATACAAAATTTGTCAAACTGATTACAAACGTATTTCTTCTTGTATCCTCTGTTCTGAAGTTGCCTTCTTCAAATTATTTCATCTATTTCAACATTAGAGGCTTCACCATAGCGAGAGTCAGTAATTTTTTACATTTGAATAGCGGCGCTATTACATCAAATTACGTAAGCTGTTGGGCATCCGTAGCACAGGGCAGCTAGATTCTCTAACCAGATCATAACATAAGAAACAAAGAGGAGGTGATAATTAAAATTCATAGGTAATAATGAAATGCGATTTTTTTTTTTCCGCAAACGAAGGCTGTGATTTCTGATGAATACAAATGCACATTTTACTAATATACTTATGCTGTGCAGATCACTTGATATTGACAAATTAATAAATGAAAAGCAAGTTCAAATGTCACATTAAAATTAGAGGCCTTCAAAATTCATTGGAATGTTCTTATCAAATGAGTATTCCTATTATAATTCAATGTTTCCTTTTATGCTAATTAATTTTAAACATGTGTAATACGATATATTCTTGCTAGATGAAAAAGTTAATAAGAAGTATACTTAAAACATATTTTGTACTGTGACAAATGACAAGTCCAGTTACTTTTTCTGTCAATTGAATCACAAAACCATAGTCCTCTTTTTGTATCGTTAATACACTCTACAATTCCTCGTAACCTTACAACTCACAGCTGTTCTGTCTGGTCGTAACCTTTGCACGCACTACACTAACACTTCACTTCTCTCAACACTGCATTCGTTTCTATAGTTGAGAATGACGTAGCACGAATTTTTCTCGAAATTTATCTTTCCCTAATCAAGTCATGCACTTGAACGGTTTCTCCAACGGTCTGGAAACGCTTTATTCTGCCGCGCTCATCGTTACCTTGTTTACTCGCCGTCGTACAGGGGTGAGGTAGCAAACACCAAGCTTCTCCATGGGGCGCCCGGCCTCACAGTGGGGTGAGGTACCTTGACTTTGAGCTTGTGCTTGTGAGGTGATCATCGTCACAGTATCCTGTTTATAGCTGAGTATTTATATAACACTTTATTTCATACTCAAAGTAGTTATTAATATAGGTAAATTTAGTTAAAAGGCCATTAAAATTGCCATCCATTTACTGTTCCTAGCTCGAAATAGGCTGGCCAGCTCTGATTTAGATGATTCTTTCACCGCTAGAGGATACTTAAAAATTTTAAAGAATTTAACACATTGTCGCAGGGGAACAAGGAGAGATGCAGCATCCACCAATTTGTTGCTTGTGTTACTGGGGTTTTAGCAGCATTATTACGAACATGTTGAAATTTACAAAATTGTGGTCCTAAGAGATGAAAAAGAGGATTTAACATTGAATGTTTCTGGATCATAACTTCATTTAAATATCATTCTTAACCCAAGAAGCCGTTCATGCTACACAGGTTAAGCCAGCTAGCTAATTGGTCATTTTGTGTGGGTTCTTTTTTTCCTTTCTTAAGAAATAAAAATAAACCCTTAGAGGCTTACTTCACCGCTTATAATGCTAACAATCAAGCTGCCAGTTAGAAAACATTCTGTATTGAAAAAAGTAGTGACGTAATTTTGATTCATTGCTGTCAACTATAAATTTGAGGCTGCCGTCGACTGAGGAGGCGGTAATTACAGGGTGTCAAAATCGGGCTGTACGCAAAACGGTCAGAATTCAGTACCTCAAGCTCCAGGAATCTGCCTGACCTCAAACATGCCGCTTACACTGCCTCGCAATTAATGATTAATGTTCTTCTTCTGGACAGCTTCATACATGAACGAGATTCCCACTGCGTATTGCTGCTAGCAAGCCTACTAATGCGGCAAGTATTCGAGAGGTCCTTTCATAAGATCCGTGAGAAAGTTTTCCAGTTATCTTAAATTCTGTACCACAAAGTAAGCTGGAAAACCAGAGATAACCCCTTTTGGGAAGCAGATAAACTTTTTTCATAATTTCTGGTTTCACCAACTTTGTTTTCTCTTCGATATTTTAAAAACATATTCCTGTACTTGTAAAATCAAGAAAATAATTTATCTAATTCTTTCTCCGACACGAGCGGGTGAAGTTAAAATACGGACTCGTGAATCACATGTCCGCTCTTCAAATCCCGCCAAGAGATACATTCATATCCAATATTCGTAAAAAGTTAACATGTCAAATATTATCAATAAAGTTTTCAGCGTGGAGGACCCGGGTTCGATCCTCGGTACCTATGTGAGGATTTTTCCACCGCTGGGAGGTCTAGCACAGGGTGCACTCAGCCTCGTTAGGCCGCGGAGGAGCCAATTGAGGAGCTACTTGCACATCCCTGCCTCCAGTACTGCACCCCACTCATGACGCCTGTAGTGGGCAGAGGTGGGAGACGCAGCGGCCGGGCGGTAAGCGTTGCCCCTTCATGGGCTTTTGTACTGGGGTTTAAATCTTTATAAAGCAATCTCAAATCTATAACGAAAGATGTGGTCTGTTGTGCTCATGTGACTTTCTCTAATCTTGTACAGACCATGTTCTTAAAGACGCTTATTCCTCTATATATTTCATGACAATCCAGATAAGCATTTGCATCAGTTAGCTTTTCGTAATGTTATTATAGGTGCAAGGGGAATGTGGGTGTACAGTAGGCTTTAAGTGGCAGTCAAATCTTTTAAAGCTGGTCACCAAGTGATGGCTTTGAAATTCAGTTCTCTTTGCATGGCCAACAATTAAAAAAAACAATAACGACTTCCATTTCAGAAAAGTACATAAGTATTGGATAATACAGACAAACAACAATGAATATCTCCGAAATGGTTCACTTCACAAGAACGTTTGGCATAAAGTGGGTGTTTTAACCAGATTTACTTTTTTTTCTTTTGCAGTAAGATTTTTGTGTGTCTTTTGCGGTTTACCAATAATGCAAAAGTCATCCAGAATGAAGAGAAGTTCTGAGGACATTCCAAGAAAATTCAGGATATACATTTTATTTGCCATAAAAATATCCTAATCAAAGTCGTTAATTCCATTTTTAAGAAAATCAGAATTTTTCGAAAAATGTTCCACGTTCTAGGGTAGACTATGGTGGAGGCTTTTCTTAAAAATCTTTGTGATCTTCTTGGCAAATGCCGAGTTTGAATATGAAGTTTGGTATTCAACCGACTTCACGTTTTTGAGTTATGCTGTTAACACACACACACACACACACACACACACACACACACACACACACACACACACACACACACACACACACAACACGCACACACACTCAACACGCACACACACGCACACATGCACACACACACTCAACACGCACACACACGCTCGCTCGCGCGCGTGCACACACACACACACCAGCATTCCAGCATTCGAGAACAGGTCGATCAGGTTCTCCTGTACGGTATGCTTATCTGCACGGCACCTAGCCGCTTAATGCGACTTTATCTGTGCAGTATATAAGGTGTTCAAATTTGTTCAAGCTTTTGTGTCTGTGGGCATGGTTCAGACACACACACACACACACACACACACACACACACACACACACACACACACACACACATACACATTGTTATAATGCGGAGAGAGTTTACAGCTAACCTCAAACACCGTATTTTTTGTGAAATCTGGATATCAAGGACTTGGATGTAACACATTTCTAATTAATGGTAGTAGAGTATGCACATAATAGGTGACTGACTGTATGAGTATTAAAAATTATTGCAAAAATTATTGTAATACATCACATTCGTGAATACAAACATTACTTAGTTCACCACGTACATAGTAGTTAGAGAAAGATTTCTACTTCAACAAAAAATTGAGTGTCGAGAATAAATTAATAAACAGATACATATACAGAATGTTCAAAAATTCGAACATTTTTTCAGCTACATATGTCTTTCCCGTTAATCACATTTGTCCGGAAACGCTTCCAAGTTATGGCCTTCACAACACTGAAATCCACCGGAACATTTTTCTTTCCGCAGGTCATTGTTATTACAGATGTTTAAATTGTCCACCTCCTGCTTGAATACAGATCTCACATCTATGCTCAATGATCTGCAAACACGATCCCAAACTCCAAGAGTATGTCCTCATAACATGCCACAATCCGATTCCGAAGGGATTCCAAATCAGGCATCGGAGACGAATACACCAATGACTTTAAATGACTCCAAAGTAGAAATTGAGGAGGTTACATCTCTATGTAACAGGCCTGGATGTGCGATTCGTGACATCACAAAGCGAGGCCGACGTTCCAAGCAATTCATGCGGAATAATCACATGTTTTACAGCATTTCTGCGCTGGAAGAAACGTGCATTGATTTATAGTTTCACATTTCGTATCAAAAATTATTGTGTGTTAGTATGTTAGTAGAAAACATGCTTTGCATAGTTGTTATGGCAGAGCATGCTTCTTACCTTCTCAATGCGAATATATCTCAAGTTTCCTTTTTTTTTTTTTTTTTTTTTTTCCTCCCTCTTTGCCTATAGATAATACCAAACTGTCTTGTTTAATAACGCAGTAGTTTTTCCAGAGGATGTTGGTAATTACTTTTATTATTTTCCTCGTCAAAATAGCATCCGGTAACTCGCAGTCACTAGTATTCTAGTCAGCACCGATATTATTAATGTCACATGGCAGCTAAATGTAGAATTAAGTTTCTCTGGTTTTCTACTTTAAGAAATTCTTGTTCATATGTCTCAGAAATTAAACACTGAAATATACTGAAGATGCATGACGTTATATCATAGGTGAACAGTGATGGCCACTTCAGCCCTTCCCTATCGTTCGATTACCCTTAACTAAGCACTAACTTCAGAATTTTGAACATCAAAATCCATTCTGTGTTCAAAGCATAAATTGTTTCTACAGTATTCACACTTTAAATTACGCACAACACTGTTAGCTGCATCTCCTGCTATATATATTAGGGCAATTTTATTCTGCTCACTTGTGTATACATTCCTACATTCATAAATTATGTTTTCAAATGTATCAAAAACATTTTCCTCTGTTTCCTCTTCCATATGACTTTCTATTGAAGTGTCATGAGTTATATCTTTAATTTTAAATGCGCCACCTTTTGAGGAATGCAACTTCACAAGACTCATAAGCTTCAACTTCTCTTCTGACCAGGGTTGCCAACATTTAAAAGTAAAATTATCGTACCAGCCACTCAAAATTATAGACTTGGATTCAAAATTATCGTACATCATAAAGCAAATATTACAACAATAAAAATATCAGTATAATACTTATGAAAGTATAAGAGTAATGATGTTTATTATATCCACTTACAAGATTGATGACCTCAACAAATATTACTTTAGCACTTATGTTTTTTGCACTATTTATCTGAAAGTTCATCTTTCTCAACCGTTGCAGCATTATACAAATTTGTTGTTGAGATAAACCTTTACATCTTCTCGGTGACTTGCAGATTTTGATATCTACCACGTTCTTTCAAAAGCTGAGAAGACAAAATGAGTTCATTTACCGTATCTAGTGCCAATCTTTGGTTTTTATTAAACCCAGTTTAGAAAAAAAACTCTTTAACAAGAAGTGTTTCTGTGGGGCAAGGAAACCACTGATAATACAAAGGCCGCCAGTTCTTTGAAATCAGTATGTCCACCAAGGTGGCATGCGTTTAACAGCACTCCAGAAACTGCCAGGTTCAGCCATGTTCTTTATTTCACACGGAATATCACGTGTTAAGAGTTTTCTACATTGATCATCAATTTTCTGAACAGTACCTTCAATGAGATTATCAGATCTGGGCACACTGGCAATAAGAGAATAAAGGGTAGCAGGCTTAGCAGGGTTGGAAACGGTTGCTATGGGGTGGAGACAGACAATGAGGGCAAAAGTGGTGTCGCTATTTGTAATTAATTTCATTTCGCTGGTGTGACAAACCAGTGAAAATGATATTTCGCCAGTATCGAACTATCATACATTCAAGTTATCGTACACCCCCATAATTATAGTGCGGGTTGGCAACCATTGTACAAACATCAAAATTATCGTACACCCCCATAATTATCGTACGAGTTGGCAACCCTGCTTCTGACTCCAAAATTTGCATTACTGAAACATTGTAATTTCCTCCGCTTATTTGCCTGTATTGGCCAAAACGAGCTTCAAGGCGATCTGTCTGAAATTTACCTAGACGCGCATATTCGAATTTCATTTCTTCCAATAAGAATGTTGTGAGTTTTACCAGAGTGTTAGTGGTATGAAGAAGTGCTGCATGAGTTTCAGATGATAACTTCCCATGTCGTTTATCCCCACTCTCACAAATGCTGATCTTGTCCCACTCCTCTAACCACCTTGTGAAATTGTTTAGAAAATCTATTGATGGGCATTCAGGGCTTCTGACTGGATCAGAAAGTTTATCTCTTAAGCGCTATCCTTTGAGTGGAAAGAAAAGCTAACATGTTGAGTGGTAACATGTGACGCCGCATTACTGTGTTGCGGTATACCGGTTGCGAATCATCTATACTCGGCAGTGCTGTTTACAATACAAGAGGGGGTGCCGTCCCATTGCAGTTCTACATAAAAGTCGTGAATATACCAAAATGGATCTGTAAATCAAGGATCTGCTGAAGGAAGCACTCCACCTGAGAATGACAAATTGAACTGCGCATCAAGTATTTACGGCTTGCCCACATCTAAAAGCATGATAGCTAAAGGAAGTATTAAATTTCACCCTAAAATTCGATACCGAAATGCAAGTTTGAAGGTCTATTAGCCCCATTTTTACAAAAGGTCGGCCCGCGCTTGTCTGTATGTATTGGTTTTCCGATCGGTCAGTCATAGTTCCATTTTATGTGACAGAATATAGCAGAAAAAGTCATTAATTACAAATAGGCAAAAAATGCCTATGTCCATTATAATGGACACTAGGACTGAAAGGGTTAACAATGCTGCAATGCATTTCTACCTAAATTTGAAGGAATTTAGCCACAATTTAATGTTAAAATGTCATACACTGTTTAATTTCTAAGAGAGATTTGTCAACGTCACATTAACATTAAATTGTGACTAAATTCATTCGAATTCAAATGAAAAGACATTACAACATTGTTCACACAATGTTTCTGCGACAGTTAGTAAAATAAGAAACCATTTATATTCATTCGTCAAGAAGCTAGATGCCTCTAAATACTCCAAATATTTGACAAATAATTTTTTCCCCGAAATGGTTGTTTAATCACAATAACTGTATTGGACATATTTATTACACTCATCATGTAGTTAACGTATGACTGAAGCAGTACCTTCTGCCGTGTGTGTATACATCTTTGTTTTCTTCTTTTCTTGTTTTTTATTTTTTATTATTTTTTTTTTTTTATTTATTTATTTTTTTTTTTTTTTCCCCTTCGATGCATTAACCGTTAAAATAAAAGTTCGATTTGAAAATGTTAAAAAACTAATATGTTGCACTCACATGACTTTCTCTACTCTTGTACTAACCATTCTTACAAACTCTTATTCTTGTATCTTTATCGTATTAGTTGAGATAAACATTTGCAGAACTTATCTTATTATTTTCTTGTCGGTGCAAGAGGAATATGGGAATACAGTAGGCTTTGATTATATTATGTATATTTAGACATAAATTGTGTGTTTTAGCAAGATCTACATTTTTATATGACAAGATTTGGTCTATCTCTTACGGTTCACCTGTTATGCAAATGTCATTCAGAGTAAATAGGACTTCATAGGCTATAGCCACAAAATTCAAGATACACATTCCATTTGTCATAAAAATATCTCAAGCATATGGCATTTTAATCAAAATCGTTAGAGCCATTTTCAAGAAAATCAAAATTTTCGAAAAATTTCCCATGTAAAGGGTAGTTTAGAGTGGAGAAATTTTCTTCAAAATCTTCGTGTCGCATCCTTTCAAAACATTAAACACCAACTTTAGTTTTTAACCGACTTTTCGTTTTTGAGTTATGCTGTCCATAGACTGACAGATACACAGACACACACGCGCGCACACACACACACACACACACACACACACACATACACACACACACTCACTCACATACACACATACGCGCGCGCGGGCCTTGTTCTAAAAATGCTTTTTTGGATTCATGGGGCCTCGAAACATATATTTCCGGTTAAATCTCGACATCGAATTTTTGGGTGGAATACAATACTTCCTCTACTTTACTATACGTAGTAGAGAAAGTAAAAATGTATCGTGTTCAATATTTTTATCAGGTCAGCCCTGTTAAATATTTAATAAGCCATACAAACTACAAGTTTTGAAAATTGTTATTCTATATAATAATAAATAATCGATATAATGTTTAGCCAGATAGCCTGAGTACTGTAGATTTTTGTAAATTTCGCAGATTATGTAGCTTAATATGAAATTTTATTTGATAGAGAACGACATATAACTGCTTTTTAAGCTGTGCAAAAAAATGTTGTTTTGGGGAATAATTTGAGAGCTTCCAAGCTATAACATAATGATATGCTTAATCATGTTGGGGACGTAGGTATATATTATGCGATGCTCAGTCAGCCTTAAACGGCTCTCAGGCTGGGCAGAGAGTCGCCGAAACGGACAAGGCGTCGCGACGGATTAGAGGGAAGGGCGCCAGGCGACCCCGGGGCTACGACGACTTGTCAACTACTTGCTACTGAACCCATCCTCTCTCACCCACGCACACGCACACATACATCTTAGCACTTAACATAGCGTTGCAAAACAAGCGCAGAAAATAGGAAAATTAGGTCTTGTATTGTTGACAAGGGAGGTATTTGGGTCCGTCTGCTCAGACTTGCATGAAAACACGCATGTCATCTAAACTGTGTGTGCTGAAATAGCAAGATTACATCTTCTATTACTTATAAGGGTGACATTGGAGTTAAAAATATGCTTAGTATTGCATGAAAGCACGTGGTGTTAGCTAAATTGTGTACCCTGAAATAGAAAAATTAGGTCTTTGTTACTTATAAGCAGCGATGTCCAACGTTTGCGAAAGAGGGGAGGTTGGATTTACTTCCACCTTATGCGGACTGTGCCACTCTGTTAACACTCAATTGTGTTGCAGTGGCGGTTTGATTATATGTAGGCTGCATTTGTACTTTCAAGTCTTCTACCATAAACACCTGTTCATTAGTGACTTCTTGCGTTTAAGAAGTCTATCAACATTTAGCGACAAAGTGGAAGTACATAGGTTAGAAGATACACCAAGTGATCTTCGCGCAACCTATTGTGGTACAAACTTTTAATATAGTTCAATTTGGAGAAACTTTGTTTGCAAATATATGTGGAGTTACACTCATTCTTACACACACCATTCTTACAAATGCTTATTTCTCTATCTACTTCATTTTAATCGACATAAGCATTTTCAGAAAGTATCTTATTACTAATTTTCTTGTAGATGCAAGGGGAAATAGGGAATGCACTAGGCTTTAAACGATAGTGAAATGTTTTAAGAGCTGGTTGCTATGCAATGCCTTTGAAATTTCGTTCTCTTTGCAAGGCCAAGAGATAAAAAATCGGATAACATATTCCTGTTTGAGAAAAGTATTGCCAAATTTAAAAAGAATAATAAATAATATCTCGGAAATGGTTCACTCAAAACAAAAAAGAAGTATTTGACTTAAATTTTCTATTTTATCGAAATCCACTTTTTTTTTTTTAATTTAGTAAGCCTTTGTCTCTTACTGTTTACCATTAATGCAAAAATCGTCTAGAATGAAGAGGTCTTCTGAGGACATTCCCAAATTCAAGGTATGACTTAGCAACTACCATGGAATCACCAGTTTGTGTCCGCCACTGGATACTGACTGTCTGTGATTTTACACCTTACAGGCACTAGCTAGAGCACCCCCTGACTGTAGGTCGAAGGTGGGGAAGCAGAAGCTAATTATGTATAAGCGTCTCCAAAGAGACAAGTTTGGACAACGCTTCTTGTAAGACTGACATTTAAGTTTTTAAGTTACAAATATGCTTGGTACTGCATGAAAACACGTGTGCACTGAAATAGTAAAATTAGGTCTTTATTACTTATAACGGAGACATTGGAGTTAAAAATATGCTCAGTATTGCACGAAAACACGTGTGTCAACTAAACCGTGTTCGCTCAAATAATAAAATTAGGTCTTTATTACTTATAAGAATGACATTGGAGCTAAAGATATGCATTGCACTGCATGAAAGCATGGGTATCAGCTAAACCATGTTCTCTGACATAGCAAAATAGCTTAACTTACTAAATTCCCCTTCCATTCCATACAAGGAAATATGTAATTAATCAAAATCAACAAATCTCTGTCTTGATTAACATGAAATACATAGAAGAATAAGGATTTGTAATAAGAGTTTGTACCAGAGTGAGCAGAGAAAGCCTTGTGAGGCAACACGTCAAATATTTGTACCCATAATGTATCGTAGTCCGTCGCAACCTAGGAGTATTAAGACGTGCATGTCTTTCTTCGTGGAACTGTTTGCTTGCCTTAGAATTGGAACATTTCGCCCCCTGAATAAAAAAAAAAAAAATAATAATAATAATAATAATAATAATAATAATAATAATAATAATAATAATAATAATAATAATAATAATAATAATAATAATAATAATAATAATAATAATAATAATAATAATAACAATAACAATAATAATAAAGTAGAAGAAGAAATAATAATGAATAATAATAAATAATAATAACAGCAACTTTTATAAAAAGATCTGAGCACGCGTGTGAACATAACTCAACGGCAAAAAGTTGTAAGACCTGAAGCTTTCACAGCGAGCGTTACTGATGATGACTTCGTGGCTGATCACCCTTGAAGCCATCATCAATAAGCGAAAAATTGTTTGAAAATCAAACTTGGCATTCAAGTTAGAATCTTCCAAGTATGTGACGCTTAGGTTTTCAAGAAAATTCCCTCAACCCAGCTACCCTTTATATGGAAACGTTTGCATTTATTTTTTATTTTATTTTAAATATTTGGATTAAAATGCCAAATATTTAAGATTTTCGTACGAAAAGAAAATATATATTGGGTGTCACAAAAGCACATTTATTTCCTAGAAAATGAAGTCCTGTAAGCGAAGTGGAATGCGCTACACACGCTAGCCTAGCATCCCGCTTCTCTTACAAGCAGAACAAAGTTCACGCACACCACTGACTGGATTTACCCCCGTGATTTCTGCAACTCTTTCAACGCACGAAGCGTTATCTACTTACCCCAATGCCGAGTGGAGTGGGCCACCTCGTATAAACAGGTATAGTAAATTGTTCATTTTACTTTTATAATTGTTGTTTAACTTGTTTCAAGAAAACTTTATTTAAATGCACTGTTCACGAAGTTAACATTCAGTCAACAAACCCTTATTATCCGTATCTGGTAGGCCTCGTTTGTTTGTTTGTTGTTTTTTTAAAGGTGTTTAACGCCAGGTTGTACTACATATGACATCGCAGCCGATGACAGTGATAATACATGGAATGAAGATGAGCACTGGTGGAATGAGATGGCGGAGGAAACCTGAAAACCCGGAGAAAACCCGCCCCTGCGCCTTTTTTTCCATCACAAATCCCACATGTGGTCGCCTGGGATCGAACCTGGGCCGCTTTGATGAAAGGGGAATGGTCTAACCACTCCGCGGTCATGGTATGCCTAGTTATAGCCCAATTCACAATCTCAGCATAAGCCACTGGTCTCATCACTGGACTTAAATCCTGTTGTCCTGGATCAGCGTGAAATCCACGTGGAGGAAAAGGTTGTATTATGGGACGGGGGTGGAAAATGGGAGAACTTACTGACGTCATCTCGTGGTTACACTCCTTGGAGTCCCTCTGAACTGTGACAGTCAGCAAGCTGAGAATTGTGGTTGCGAGATGACATTATTGCTTTTTGTGGCGTGGGAAGTTTTGACAGAGGAACGTTTCAGGTACAATAATTGTGTAAAATCCAGGTAGGGTGAAACGATTTATATTGTAAGTTTAATTACTCTATAAAAGTATGTTTAAATACTTATTAAACATACTGTAACAAATGAGAAGACAGCCGTTGCTGCTAGGCACACTTTATTGCCTTCTAGTCAGTTAGGGTAGTGCTAACGTTACACTTAAATCGCTTTTGTACAAACTCAGAGCAACAGAATAATGTCAAATCGAAACAGATAAGAACTGTCAGATTACAACTCGCACTGAACTGCTACTCAGCACGATTTACAGGCGTTATCCACTGAGCGCTTCGTAAACGTTTTAACTCACTGCAACACTTCACTTCAAGAACGACTGGACGACAACTTCTCTCCCGGGCACGAGCAGGTCCCTTATATAGTTCTTCAGACAATGGAAAAGTTCTGTAAGTAGAATAGTCGAGAGTGGCTGTGACAGAACAGTCCAGGCACTGGACCACTACACAATAGCTATTGTCCCCGTATGCTCTATTGTGCGGTCGGTGGACGGGCCTTTAGGGCAGGTAAGCTCCCCCGGCCCGCCCCTGCCCCCGACCGGCATTTCTTACCAGCCGCGTTCGGGCTTACAGCCGGCGCGACAATACATAGTTAATGTGCGAGAGCGATATTGAACGTAATGTGCTGTAAGGTGAATAGTGGCAATACGGAACAAGCAGAAGTGAGTTGAGAATTCTCAGAAAAGATGACTAAACTCTTCTACTTGTGCCTGTAAAAGCAATAATTTTCCTACAGTTTAGATGAAATCCAGCTATAAGTAACTAAATGCGCAACTCATCAAAATATGTAAGAAATGGTGCAAATAAAACCAAAAAGAATACAGGTTTAAAGCCAAAGGAAAACTCGCATTCAGACAATTGTCTTCGGATTCAGATGATACTGATATCTCCATCTTCTCAGGTGAAGTTTTAGTAGCTCCAGCTAATGATTACACACCTGAAGAGGAGAATCCTGAATACATTTTTTGTGATGGTGAATTCAGGAACTTGAGACCTAGGGAAGTCTGGATCAAGTGTGACAACTGCGGCAAATGCGCGCACCTGGTCTGTTTTGCTTGTGAGAATGACAGTTTCATTTGTGACCTTTGTGCTTAAAATTGTTGTGCTCTAGTAAGTCTTAGCAATTTTGAATTGCATTGAGAAGACTGAGAAAGCAATTTTAATTACCTTATTTGTTGAACAAATAGCATTTTTCTGCATTGAAATTCAGTTTGTTGGTTCCAATTCCTTTTGTTTGAAAATACAAGCATATGTTACACTTTTTGTGACTGATGATACATTTGAGTGCAATATTCCTCTCTGTCCCACATTGCCACCCAAATTTAAAGATTGCTAAAAGTGCTACAGTTCTGTTTTTCTCAAAAAACTGATGTTAACATAATGTAATTGCTGTCACTCTGCACTGCAGATCATGAAGAGAAATTGTTTATGATAAGATCTTGAAAATAAGTTACAAAAGCTGCAAGGTATTTATGGATACGTAAAGAAGATTGTCCCATAATACCGCCCTTTCCTCTAAATAGTAGGCACAGAAGATCGGCGCTTGGTATAAGCTTGCTCGTAAGCCCATTTTCAACATCAACAATTTAATCTTTTGGGCCCTGTTCTTTTTCTGATTTTGCAGCTTGGAGATTGAAATTAAACGTAAGTAGGAATAACATTTAACATACATTTACTGCATGTGATTCAAACATATTAAAATAATTACTTGCATTCACAATGACGTAACACAGCACTGAGCAAACGAATATTTCCTTGTGGATATAATGAAACAAGTAATCCCTGTTGATATACACATTCATGGAGAATGTAGCTGACACATAGCTTGAGCCGCCAGAAAAAACTGAGTTGGCTTAAATTCAATTTGTATCTGGGTTGTCAGCGAAGGAGTTGTGAAAAATGGGCATGGTAAACTCAACCCAGTCTCCAAATGAACTGAGCTAAATGCACGAGAAATCTGGAAAACTACAGTTACAGAAATGGCTTGAGCTAATCAACAGCAGTGAATGATAAAGTGAAAAGAGCTTCTATTGGACATTACCAGATGCTGAGAAAATCATACTAAAAGTACACTCCCATGCAAAAACAAAAATGCCAATCTCCCTTATCACATCACAACCCTCACATTGTTTTGCCTGACTAAGCTGAGATTAATATCGGGAATTAAGGCTAACAAATGAATAGACAGACTAGTAAAGAAGAAACTAAGCGGGTTGGCTCCTCGATAACGTGTGAAGTCGCAATGGCGCAATGGGAGTTCCTGGATTCGATTCCCGTGGCCAAAGTTCCTCACCCATGGTTTTTGTCAGGGTTTTCTCGGGTCACTAGACGAATGGTGGAAAAGGTAATTACCAGTGGCGTAGAGTGGTGTATGGACTTGGGTATGCACTTAGAACTCGTGTTTCTGGGTACGCAAAATTAAATTTCTAAATTCTAGCGGATTTTGTTAAAACTCATCTCAGACATAATACATATAAAGAATACCATACATTCAAATTTTCATTGTAATATCTTCAACACCTTTAAGTTTATTATCTTTTCTAGCTATTGTTTTGGCAGCGCACCTAAAGTGCTCCAAACGATGAAGATTGCACAATTTTGATAATTTTAAATATTATTCTACTATAGATAAGTACTCTCAAAAGAATGTTACGAACGGGCAGTTTTATAATGCTTTGGTTTATTAAGTAAAAATTATTAACTTTGAAAAAAATAATTTGTTCAAAATTTGTATAGTTTTTAAAGAACTTTATAACTCACCAACTGGTAAATATTAAAGTTACAGAACAATCACACCCACTATTTTTCTGTATTCTCAGTTGACTACAAGCACTCTGATTCCATATTTGGAGCAGCAGATTTCTAGGAAGTGCAGCATTCTCTCTATAACACGTATTTTCCTCGTGGTGAACCACGCGGAAGCACATGGGTAGTGTGCATGCCCCGCCTTCGGTTTCCTGGCGTATTTTCCTCTTACACGTTCACATGGATTACTGTTCAAAATGCTGCTTGTTGTACTCTGATACGTGCAGAAGAACTAAAAATATGAAATTAACCTTCACTGCCAAATAAAATACTGAACAATTTAGCTTTAAACCTCATTAGCATTAACAAGCGAGATGCATTTTTATGCGTTGCATCCTCTGCGCGCGCAAGTCGTTTGACGTGACTGGTATGAGGCAAGCATAACACCATCCACTCTATTTCAATGTTACGCTAAGAATTATCATTCATTGCAGATTGTTGTATGAAACATACTCCTCAGCAAGCATTACCCCAATAGGATTAGTATATAGACGATAAAAAAGTTAATTAAGGAAAACTGCAGGGTATGCAACACATCACCCACATCCATTGACGCTACGCTCCTGATAATTACATCACCCGAATTTCCCGTCCTCTGTTTCATGTTCTCTGGGGACTTTGCGAACTGTAACAGCTGTTCTCGACGGATAGGTGGCATTGTAGTCACCTGACCTACTGGGGTGGATCGCTGTCGAAAGCCATGAGGCTGGTGGCTGCTTGGCGAATCCTAGTGTAACTATCTCTGGCACATGTTAGGAACCCTCATACCGGCTCGTGCTACTAGCCCGGGTTCCAACATGCCCATAGAGCGCCCTCACTTCATCCCTTCCTCCCGAAGTCTGACATACGATAGCCTAAAGTAGTTGGCTCAGGAGGGATACCCTCCGTTTATACTCTACCTCTACCTTAGTAAAGAAGGAGCGCAACAATTTCGTTGCGACTAGACGCAAAGATGCCGATTGGAGTGATCCATTCCAAAGATCACATTTTAGTATTTTTATGAAATAAAAAATGAATGTTATTTTTAAAATGCATACTTTCACCCCTGCTTCTTTTAATTTTCCACGTGTCAATCACATATTTGTCAGTAAGAATAGAACAAGGTAGAAGGACAGAGGCGGAGGGAGACTTGGGCACTTCGACGTCAGAGATCTTTTGTGCCTATGCCCCGAAGTGGTGTCCCCGGGAGGGAGGGGTGAAGCGAGAGGAGACAGAGGACGGCCAGGTCACAAGAGAGCAGGCACAATAGAGGGCAGGGTCCTACATTTTCCCAGTAAGAAACTCCCTGACACCAGCCAGGACACCGATCCCACCGTTCGCGCAGGGCGCCGCCTTCAGGGGCCCCTCCATGACTCAAGGGCGTCGGTGTGGATACGATCCGGAGCCGGCCGGTGTGACAAAGGACGGAGTCACTCAGAGCATTTCATCCCACCATGCTGCATCCGAACGCCTGCTGACACTTTCGACCCTGAAAGAGACCAAACGGATGAACGAAATGAGTAGTGAAGTGAAATGGAGGGAGATAAAAGGAGGATAGAGCAATTGGTCGAATGATGGCGAGGGAAAGCGGAGAACCCGGAGAAAACCCGCCCCCGCCTCGGTGTGTCTACCACACATCTCATATGTGGACAACTGGGGTCGAACCCGGGTCGCTTTGGTTAGTCAAGCGGTCTAGCCGCGCGGTCACGGCGCGGCCTCAGTAAGAATAAACTAGGAAATTGGATTCAAAACCAGGAGATAGTAGCAGCGACTTTAAAGTGGTTTTGTCTATATTCATACTTAAGCCGTTGTCCCACGGTCCAAATTTTTTGACCAAACTTTTTGTATCCAGTGGAATTGCACACAAAAAGCAGTGTCTGTCACACTATGATTCATTTTGGTCCAGTACAATTGACACTTTATGTAGCAAGCGAGAGAAATAAACATGGTGGTCGCATATATTGATTTAGCGATTGCTATATTAAGCACAGGTTTGAGGTATATTTCCACGAGTCTCAATATGAAGAAAAGATGCATTAGAAGTAAATGACGTTGGTGGACACGGTCATCGTTAGAAAGAAGAGAACAGGGCACGGGCCGAGCCATATTGGGTCTACTACAAAACGAATTGAGGTTAGAGGAACCGGAGAACTATCGCAATTTTCTATGAATTGACGAAAATTTATTTCTGTACCTTTTACATCGCGTCGAAGGCAAAATTACACACCAGGACACAACTATGCGACAAACGCGAAAGAGATAAGGAACAATTGTAATGGTTTTAATCTTAGTATGGATGGACACGAGATTTGAACACATTTCATGACTTAAAATTTAAACAAATTGTTAACTGGAATTCTTATTATTTATGAAATATAGCTATGTAATAACTACCTCAGTAATATCTGTTTATGGTCACGAAAAATTGTTGATGTATCTTCCACAAAAAATTTAAACGTTTTATCAAAGTAACCATCACATTAAAATAGCCACGAGCCGCACATACACAACAGCCGACTAGATATTGCCTGCGCAGTCCGCCATATTGTTACGTTACAGACGCCGATTGGCTATTTTCAAAATGTTGGATGAAAAAGTTAGATGCAACTCAATCGCATTGTATACAAACAGGTTGGATACAAAAAATAGAATAGAAAAATATATGCAACAAAATTGTATCCAACTCTCGATGTCTCACGATGCATTTTTGTTGTACACAATGCTTTGGAACAAAAAGTTGTACCGTGGGACATCGGCATTATGGTACTCTTGGATGTCATAAGTAAAGCCACAATTTTTAGTTCCGCATCGTGTGTAGGAGTGTCGGTTATGCCGTGAGTGTGTTCGCCCAGACCGAGAGGCCAGCCATCAGCACTGAACGAAACAGCCCCATGCACACGGTAAGGTGACTAAGAATTGTGGCTTTAGTCATAAGTTCCAAAACCTACAAAAGTGATCGATCATAGCTTTATAATATTCGTTGTAGGTATAAACTCGATCTATGTTCTTTAGATGATACACGAGTAGCATTCAACGATGATGTGAAGGAAAGCAATTGCATTGATTGGTCCAGTCTGTCTACTACATAACTATGAAGCATGTCCAAGTCTAAAAGTTACAATTTTCATGGTACACGTAATGTACTGTACTTGCGTCTTCAATACACTGCTATCTCGTTGAGAGTTAACCTTTAAACACATTGTATCTATCAGAAAAATTAGCTTTGCTTCAACATCGTAATAAATTGTATGTAAAAATTTGGTTTTATTACGTTTACAACTTCCATTGCTGATATCTCTTGTTTAATTTTACAAAATCTAATTGAATTCAAGCATGCATATACCTTCTTAATTGCAATTAATGCACAAATAACCTGTCTAAATTATTCTGGGTATTTCTTTTAAAGCTCACAAATATTTACAGTCTTGCTATCTTAGTAACTATTTCTAGTTCAAGCATATTTTGTTAACTTCCTCTAGCTGCCTCAAAATTATCTTCAAGGGAGAGGAAATATAGCAGTATAATTCATGTCTCTAACACGAAACGTCCTTTTTCTCTTAAAATACCTTCTGAGAATCATAAACTGAATTCTAACTATAAACTTTATGTACACCTGTTCTACGTGGACACAGATTAGGAGCAATGAGTGCTCAATGCCATATACTTTTACCTTCTCTACTACGTATAGTAAAGTAGAGGAAATATTGTATTCCATCCAAAAATTCAATGTCGCGATTTCACCGGAAATATGTTTTGAGACACTCTATATCCAAGAAAGCATTTTAGAAAAAGGACCGCGCGCGCACGCGTGTGTATGTGTGTGTGTGTGTGTGTGGGGGGGGGGGGGGGGTAGGGGTGTGAGTGTATCTGTATGTCAGTCGGTGTGGTCTTGTCAGCTTAAATCAAAAAGTCGGTTAAAAGCCAAAGTTGGTATTTAAGTCTTTCAAGGATGCGACAAGAAGATTTTGAAACAAATTCCTCCACCCTAAACTACCCTTTAAATGGAAATTTTTTCCAATATTTTGATTTTCTTGAAAATGACTACGATTTTGATTAAAATGCCAGATGTTTGGGATATTTTCGTGGCAAATGAAATGTATATCTTGAAACTTCTGGCTATAGCCCATGTAGTCTATTTACTCTGGATAACTGGTAAACCGTAAGAGATAGACCAAGTCTTACTATACAAAAAATGTAGGTCTGGCTAAAACACACAATTTGTCTGAACAAATGTTTTTGTAAAGGGAACCATTTCGGAGATATTCCTTGTTATGTGAGTTTTGGAGAATTTATACTTCTGTTGAATGGAATATCGTTATTAATTTTT
The DNA here is from genome assembly GCA_030765045.1 of Tenodera sinensis. Lineage (NCBI taxonomy): Eukaryota > Metazoa > Arthropoda > Insecta > Mantodea > Mantidae > Tenodera > Tenodera sinensis. Next base: position 93,357,640 of record CM060961.1, on the reverse strand, counting down.
AGTTAACCGTGCAAAGAGAAGGTAATTTGAAAGCTTTAAAAGATTTGACTATCGCTCAAAGTCTCCTGTATTCTCATATACTCCTTGTACCTACAAGGAAATAAGCAATAAGACAATTTCTGCAAATGTTTATCTCAACTAACACGAAGAAGATAGAGGAATAAGAGTTTGTAAGGACGGTTAGTACAACAATAGAGAAAGTCATGTAAGTGCAACACATCAGATATTTTTGATTAGGGGCCTTGGATGGAATGCAATACTACCTATATCTATTAGGTAAGCAGCACACCGGCGACGCTGATGTAATCCTAGCAATTGACAGCGTCGTTAAACAACAAAATAACTTAATAGTAGATGAACTAAAAAGTAAATAGAACTGTCTACTTCCTCTGTATTCCTGATTTCCTGTTGTTGTGTTGATGCTGTGGTGTTTCTGAAAGGAAGTAATAGTGGTGTGTTAAACTGAAGCGTTACTTTCTACAATATGTTTAGTTCCTGCCAGGGATGGATGGGGGAGAAACTGAATTTATTTCACAACTCCTACTATCTTCTGCTTGCCTGTTAACTCCTGCAACCTCAGACAACCTTCTCCTCAATCCTTGCAACTTGCAACTTATGTCACTATTTAGTGCCCTTTCGAAAGCTTTGTGGTTGCAATCATAAATACACAGGAAGTACCAGAATTCGCCCTTCTGTCGCCCTCACATGGCTTTCTCTACTCACTCTTGTACAGGCTATACTTACTTTTATCTACTGGCATTTGTGAAAATGGCAAAATTCCACAATTTTTGTTACAATGATGTGAAATTTGTATGCATTTATGAAAAAGGATAACTAGCAGGTCTACCAAATTTCATTTTTCTATGTAAGATACATTTTTTTTTTATTTTACTCTCTCTACTACGTAAAGCAGAGTAGAGGTATTCCACCCAAAAATTCAATGTCGAGATTTCACCGGAAATATGTTTTGAGGCGCCCTTAAACCAAACCAAACCTATATCCAAAAAAGGAAAAAGGCCCGTGTGTGTGTTTGTGTTTGTGTGTGTGTGTGTGTGTGTGTGTGTGTGTGTGTGTGTGTGTGTGTGTGTGTGTGTGTGTGTTTTTAACCTTGATATCTTTCAAGGATGCGACAGGAAGATTTTGAAGAAAATTCCTCCATCCTAATCTACACTTTGCATGGAAAATTTAGATTTTCTTGAAAATGGCTCTCAATATTTTGAATAGAATGCCATATGTTTGAGATATTTTTATGCCAAATGAAATATATATCTTCAATTTTCTGGCTATAGCCCATGTAGTCCTGTTTACTCTGGATGACTTTTGCATAACTGATAAACCGTAAGAGATAGACCAAATCTTACTGCACAAAAAATGTGGACCTTGCCAAAACACGCGATCTTTGTCTAAATATTTTTTTAGAGTGAACCATTTCGGTTATATTCCTTTTTATTTGTGTGAGTTATGGAAAACTTGTATTTCCATCAAATGGAACATCGTTATTCATTTTCTGTATGTTAACTGTGCAAAGAGAACAGAATTTGAAAGGTTTAAAAGATTTGATATAGCTCAGAGGCTACTGTATTCCCATATTCTCATTGCAGCTACAAGAAGATAAGGAAAAAGCAATATTATTTCTGCAAATGTTTATCTCAACCAACACGATGAAGATATAGGAATAAGAGTTTGTAAGAATTTTAGTACAAGAGTACAGAAAGTCATGTGAGTGCAACACATCAGATAGTTTTTATTAGATGAAGCAGTAGATGAAGTAAAAAGTAAATAAAAAAGAAGTGAACTGGTCCGTTGAACTGAAGCATCACTTTGAACAGTATTTTTCGTTCCTACCAGGAGAGAAGCTGGATTACGTCACACCTCCTATTGTGTTCTGATTCCCTGTTAAATCTTGCAACCACGACAACCTTCTCCTCAGTCCTTGCACCTTGATACGCTGATGCTACATTTCGAAAGTGTTTGCAATCGTCAGTCCCAGAACTCAACAAAAGATCTTGTGTCGCACTCACAAGCATTTCTCTACTCACTCCTGTACAAGTTGCTCTTACTTTTATCTACTTCAATCATCTGTGAAAATGGCAAAAACCCACAATTTTTGACAATTTTTTTACAATGATGTGAAATTTGTTCACATTTATGTCAAAGGATAACTAGTAGGTTCATTTTTACATTTTTACGAAGCTCATTTTTACGTTCTCAACTACGTACAGTAATTATAGGGAGTATTGTATTCCACCCAAACTTAAGTCGAGATTTCACCGGAAATGTATATTTTGAGGCACCTAAATAAAAAAAGCATTTTTAGAAAAAGGTCCGTGTGTGTGTGTGTAAGTGTGTGTGTGTGTGTGTGTGTGTGTGTGTGTGTGTGTGTGTGTGTGTGTGTGTGTGTGTGTGTGTGTGTAAGTGTCTGTGTGTAAGTGTCTGTGAGTCAGTCTCTGTGTGTTTGTCAGTCTGTGGACAGCATAGCTCAAAAACGAAGAGTCGGTTAAAAACCAATATCTTTCAAGGATGCGACACGAAGATTTTTAAGAAAATAGTTCCACCCTAAACTACCCTTTACATGGAAAATTGTCCCAAAATTCTGATTTTCTTGAAAATGGCTCAACGATTTTGATTAAAATTCCATATGTTTGAAATATTTTTACTACAAATGAAATGCATATTGAATTTACTGGCTAGCCCATGAAGTCCTATTTATTCTGAATGACTCGTGCATTTGATAAACCGTAACAGATATTTCAAGGCTTAATATATAAGTACAAAAAATGTAGGTCTTGTTAAAGCACACAATTTATGTCTCAATAAATTTTTTTGTAGAGTTAGCTATTTCTGATATAGTCCTTGTTAGTTGTTTGAATTTTGGAAAACCTACTTCCATCAAATGGAACATCGTTATTCATTTTCTATATGTTAACTGTGCAAAGAGAACGGAATTTGAAAGCTTTAAAAGATTTGACTATCGCTCAAAGCCTACTGTGTTCCCACATTCCCCTTGCAGCTACAAGAAGATAAGCAATAAGATAATTTCTGTAAGTGTTTATCTCAACGAACATTAAGAAGATATAGGAATAAGAGTTTGTAAGAATGGTTAGTACAAGAGTAGAGAAAGTCATGTGAGTGCAACACATCAGATTTTTACTTTCTCTACTAGGTACGAATAGGGTCGAGATTTTACCGGAACTATATGTTTTAAGCCCAAGCATTTTCAGAAAAAGGTCCGTGTGTGTGTGTGTTTGTGTGTGTGTGTGTGTTTGTGTTTGTATGTACGTCTGTGTGTATTAGTGTGCTGTCAGTATTTAAGCTTAACATTTACTAAGGATGCGACATGAAAGTTTTGAAGAGAATTCCTCCACCCTAAACAATCCTTTACATGGAAAACTTTTCGAAAATTTTGGTTTTCTCGAAAATGGCTCAATCGATTTTGATTAAGATGCTGTATGTTTAAGATATGTTTATGTGTGTTGTAGTTGTTGTAGTGTTTAACGCCCGCTTTTACTACTACGGCACCGCAGGCGGTGACACTGATGATACATGGAATGAAGATGGAGCATCGGTGGAATGAGATGGCGGGGGAAACCGGAGCACCCGGAGAAAACCCGCCCTGACGCCGCTTCGTCCACCACGAATACCACATGCGGGTCCCTGGGATCGAACCCGGGCCTCCTAGGTGGTGGGCGAGCGCGCTAACCGCTCGGCCACGGCGCCGCCAAGACATGTTTATGACAAATGAAATGTATATTTTGAATTTTCCGGTAATACCCTGTGTAGTCCTGTTTACTCTTGTTGTCTTTTGAATAAGTCGTAAACCGTAGGAGATAGACCAAATTGTACTGTACAAAAAAAAATGTAGATCTTGTTAAAACACAACTTATGTCTTTTTTTTTTTTTTTTTTTTTTTTTTTTTTTTTTTGAGTGAACCATTTCGGAGATATTTCTTGTTATTTGTGTGAGTTTTGCAATACTTGAACTTTCGTCAAATAGAAGATTATTCATTTTTTTATATCTTAGAATTTCTCCTACGTTGGGAGGTCTGGCCCGGGGTGTACTCAGCCTCGTTAGGTCCCTGAGGGGGCAATTGGCCAATTGAAAAGCTGCACCCCACTCATTACGCCTGTAGTGGGCAGAGGAGGAGACGTAGCGGCCGGGCGGTAAGCCTTGGCCCGCGAAGAGCTGTTGGGCTAGGGTTGCAAGGGGTTATACGCGTAATGTATGCTGATACCTCTGTGCGTGCGTGCGTGTGTATACACAGGCTGTTAGGGGTATAATTCCAGATATTTGTATTAGGTAATTCAGGACAGTGTAACGATAAAGGTATATTTACTTCATTTGCATATTAGTAATTTTACTTAAGACTAGTGAGTTTTCAGATTGGTTAGTACCTCCAAGTACGCGTGGCACACAAACCATACGTGCTTATTTTCCCCGAGAGAGCGGGTGAGTAGTTGGGAGGGTTAAAGCGGCGTGGGCAGGCCTCGTCATAACGAAAGTCGAGGTGACACTGTCGAAACCAATAACAAATGGAGAAATCAGTCACGGTTCTTATGTACCCAAGTATTCATTATCCTATATGCAACATACAGCACTTTTAAATACGTTTATACACATTTAGTTGAAGATTTAATGCTTATCCTTGCATTTGCAATGCATTCATTGCTTGTTTTAATGTGTAACTAAGTTTGAATGCACTCTGAAAGGGTAATGGCCCCATACTACCTGGACCAGCAATTCACGTATTGAAGTGTAAACACCTGGAAGCAAAACGGATGATCTATACTGACAGACGTTGTTTATTTTGTAGCGCAGTTAAGACCTGCAAAAAAACATTAGGTAGTGAATTATGCGGTGTTTGTGAGAAAACTGATAGATGAAGAGGAAAAAAATACCAACACATTGAAGTGGATACATATTAAGATACCAGAAGAGGAGTGGCACTGAAGAAGCCCTACATAGTAGGGCGAAACGTTGGCAACAACAGCAACCAAGACACGGCCTTCCCCGGAAGACCTAGTTAATTTAGACATCTGTGATATTTAGCTTTACCCCATCTACTGCTTCTTGTAAGGTGCTCAGATAAAGACGCCAGGTTCAAAATAGGAGTTTGTTGCATCTCTTTAACCATAAGGAGTCATCCTTTAGATGGATTTGCAATGATGTTACACCCACTTTTCTGTTGCATAAATGCTCTGATAAGTAAGCTGCTTCTGAACTTGGTCGAGTCACCCGGTAATCTGGTGTGGACGGAGGTGGCATAATGAGAGTGATCATGCATGTCATTTAAAGTTGCAGCTATCATTACACCAATCATCGTAATTATTTGCTTTGTTTTGTCCTGTGCATTTATCTATGAGTGTGTACAAATGTTTCCCCTGGTTTAAAACGCAGGATGAACTATCAGCACCACTTTCACCAAGAAAATCCTACATGCATCCTCTTTCTTCTCCAGTCATGTATTGATAAATTGTATGTTCAGGATTTTCACCTGTAAATTTAGCGAGTTTTTGGATGATGATGTGGTGGCGGTGGCAGTGGCGGTGGCGGTGGCGGTGGCGGTGGCGGCGGTGGCGGTGGCGGTGGCGGTCGCGGTGGCGGTGGCGGTGGCGGTGGCGGTAGCGGTAGCGGTGACGGTGGCGGTGGCGGTGGTGGTGGTGATATTGTTTGTGTGTATAGATGTCTTGGTTTCTTATTACCCCTCCCGGCTTAGCATCAGACGGACAGACTGAGAATTCTTGTATTTTAATCTCAGGGGCAGTACGGATGCATTGTAATTATGAATGAAGATTATTTCCGAAAATGTCTTAAACACTTCATTTACACACACAGATATTGCCAGTCTTCAAATGATTTATTTCACAGAAATGTTCACTAAACAATGGCGGAATTTGTCATAAATGAGTAACGGCCAAACGCAACTATCTTATAATATCATTGTTTGAACTCACAACAAATAGTTGATTCAAATCAGCTCCATTTGAAAAACAGTTTCATGTATAAACATCACATTTAAATCTCAATCTCTTTCACATCACTAATATGTTTTACATCTTCCATCGTTAAACTATCAATAGCAGCCATTTTTCTTCGTGGTTGTTGATTATTCAAACAAGTGAAGCCAGCTTACGTTGCCTCTATTTTCACAGTCAGGATAATTTCAGAAGGCTTACACAAAGTACAGCTTCAAGGTAACTTGGGGGTAGGTTGCAGATCAAAAGCAATAACTCGTACTTCCTCAAGAGATTGCTCAGCGTTTCTCTCCAAAAATGCAGTTATAATAGATTTTATGACTAATTTAAACTTTGCAAGATGCACTGCCAAATCACTATGTGCTTCCATTTCAGTTCTACATCTAGGGTTGACTCAATAAAGAGACTTTTTCACCACAAAAATAAAAAGTATCACCTCGAGGCTCTTTAAATCCTATGTTGTATTTATTACAGAATACCTTCCTGTAAGAAAGAATTGAAGCAATACACTTTTCTTTACAAGCAGACTGGTAAAGCTCATTCATCTTACTACTACTCAAGTGACTACTGATATATTGTCATTTCTTATAACCCCGCTGCCTTGAATAGTGTGATTCATATTTTAGAATACTTTCTATATGTTTTCTAACACTTTTCAGTGTTTTTTCGTCTATTTTGTTTGGTCTATTACTATTATGACCTCTAGCCTCTTTGGGAGGAGCAGAGGTTTTGCTCGAAACCATTTTCTTTTTTCTGGATATTTTCAATTTTTCTGCGAGTCTGAAGCCGATATACTGACGGATATGACTTTTTGCATATTTTATTAAGCTTACTAGTATGAAAAAGTACACCGTCTCTAGCTTGTTTTTGTTACTTTTTTCAATAGTGCGTTTTCTTTTGACTTCGCCAGAAATGATAAGTCCCCAAAGATGTGGATTCTGAAACTCAAAATTCCCCATATCCCAAAATTCTACAGATTTTCGATGTCTTCACCAGAGTTTGTTGCGGAATTTTTTTTTTTTTTTTTTTTTTTTTTTTTTTTTTTTTTTTTTGTAGGAACTACATTCTTAGCAGTATTTGTATAAGCTTTACATCTGTTCCGTTTTACCTTATTTTCATTTTTGTTCCATTAACAAAATGTTACTTTCTTTTTCTCTATTTTGATGATTCCTCAAATTGATTCCGTAGTTTTATGGTGCAACTTACTTTTCAATTGACTGTGACATTGTTTTCATTAGCTTTCTTTTGTCAGTGTTTTTTCCCTAAAATGTATACAAAATATAGCTATTAAAATTAATTCTATTGAACTCAAATATCTGAATTCAAAAGTAGTGAATTGAGATAATTTTAAATATTCTGTTGGATACCATGCATATTGTTCAGGCAAAATAATAGTAGATAAGCATGAAGAAATTAAAATTTCCAAGCAAGAAAAGGGTAATATTTGCGTTTTTTAAAAATATGCAAACATCAGCCGTATTTTTGGCATTAATGCACATTTACTGCATAATTAAACCGTACATATTAATACAACTACGCACTGCAAGCTACAATTAATAAAAGTCGGTTAAATTCCACTAAAATGTAATTTTGAGATCACAATGTTATGGTTGTTACTAATAATAATTGCGTTGTACTAACCTCTGCAGAAATGTTTGAATTATCATTTAATATCTGGAATGTAGTTACTATCTTCTAAAGTCCTAAAACATCCATGCTCGTTATCAGTTCATTATTCTTCATTATTTCTTCTAGTATTTGGTCGTCTGTAAATTCTCCTGGAGTCAGCCATATTGTTTTGTTGATTAGCGTTCTCTTATTATTATCAGCATCGATCAGCAACCCTCATCATTTCCTTAATCACAGTTCAATTAACACTATTGATCACTTTTGTGATAACTGTTACAAGGACATCGACTAGAAGTATCATTAACTACTTCTTCTTCTTCTTCTTCTTCTTCTTCTTCTTCTTCTTCTTCTTTTTATTTTACGACGCTCTTGAATACCAGTACTTATTCATTTAGCGTCCTCCTCCAATGTTTATACTAAATGACTAATTTGTCAATTTAGCATCCTTTAATATTTTTAAATGAGCTGTTTTTTGGAGTACTATACTTTTTAGAGTTTAATTTTACATTTCCTAATATGTTTAATAATTTTATGGAATACTAATTTTGGATTATAATTTAATAAATTTGTTATTTTAATAGGACCCAGTATGCCCAAATTATAAATAGAACTCAAAAACTCACTAATTTCATTTTTATATAAGTTGCAACCTGATAATATATGTTCTAAATTTCCATATTCACCACAACTGCAGTAGGGAGAGTCTTTCTTCTTCATCTTAAACAAAAATGCAGGTGTTAATGCAATATTTAGCCTCATTTTGATTATGTTGCACAAGTCTTGTCTAGGATAGTATATATTTTTGAACCAAGGATTATATTGTTTGTTGCTAATCCAATGGTCTTCAGGATGTTCCTTTAACCATTGTGAAGTTGTTTTACTTTTCATATGATGCAAGATATCTTTAGGTGGTAATTGTACATTTATTTTTTCTTCTTTCTTTCTTGCTTGTTTGGCCAATATGTCTGCTTTCATATTACCTTCTATGTTTTTGTGACCGGGAACCCATACAAACTTAATTTGACAATTTTCTTGATAGGCATAATACACTTTTAATTTTATTTCCATCTCAATTAAATTCTGATTACATGCAAGTCCAAATTTTTTTAATTTATTCAAAACACTTAGGGAGTCCGATAAAATTATGCTCATTTTTATCTTATTTGTAGTGATATAATTTATTGCAGTTCTAATAGCAATAAGTTCAGCCGAATATGTTGTAAATTCATCACTCATTTTAACTGTAATATGGTCTTTGGATTTGCTTAAATATACTGCTGCACCAACATCACCTTCTCTATTTTTGGATCCATCAGTGAAAAAATATTCCCATGTGTTAACCGGATAAGTATCTGTAAATTCTCTGTATAATTGTACCGGATTGTGTACATTTTTTATGAAAGTATTGGTATCAACATCTAACTGAAAATGAAGTATATTCCAGTGAACACAGTATGTAGGATGTCTAGGAGTACCGTTTTTCTTTACCATGTTTCTGTATAGAATCCATATGTACATGACGTTGAAATTTTCCTTGAAGTAATTTAAAATGTTACTATTATTGAATGCATACAATTGATCCAGAGACTCCACAAGCTTATCTTCCAAGCAGTAGCCCAACTTAACCACAAATTTACAAGTTAGACGTAATTGTTTTAATCTAAACGGAATGATCCCAAATTCTTTAAATGTAAGAGTTCTTGAGGGTGTTCCAGAAATGCCCAGACATTGTTTAATTATTTTATACAATGATGAACTCAAAAAATCTTCGCTTTTACGTGATATTCTGCCGAATAGTATAGCTCCATACTCCAATGTAGAATTTATCAAATTGTTATATAATATTCGTAGAGTATAAGGATGAACTCCCCATTTCTTTCCAGAAATATATTTGAAAATATAGGATATATTGTTTAATTTTCTTACTATCTGATTTATATGAAGATTCCAACATAATTTATTATCTAAAACCATTCCCAGAAACGTTATATTGGAGGTTATATCATTAACTACAATAACTCACTTTTGGCTAAATTAGACTCTTAATACACAGGCTTGCCAATATAACAAATTGACAGAACCACATTTCACAAGCTGAACTTCCCTAACATACCTTCCCAGATACCGCACCAGATTTATGAGAGTGAGGAAAAGGATGATATGAAATGCAGGCGAAATCGATGATAAGAAAAGTGATAACTGAGCAATTGATGGGGTGAATGGCGGAGGAAACTGGAGAGCCCCGAGAACACCCCGCTTCGACCACCACGAATGCCACATGCGGGTCCCTGGGATCGAACCCGCGCCACCTAGATGGTAGGTGAACAGTCTAACCATCCGGCCACGGCACCGCCCCATGGTAGAAATTAAGGTGTTAAAAGACAAAGTAAAGCAACCCGAGGGATCTCCTGTCCTTTAAGAACCATGGAGCTTGGGATTCAAAATGGCGGATTGGCCTGCTCTTATGATACAGTTCTTTAGTCAAATAGTCCTTTTCAACACCGCGGTATGGCAGAACTCATGTCTGGTTGCGGCGAGACCAAGTTGAAAACAAGGTTTAACCTATCATTTCAGCCTTAATTTCTGGCTAAACTTCTAGATTTACCAGAATCATTTACCTCCTTTTAAATGAGGTAAAATTTATTCTGAAAATAATACGCTTTCGTTTCCACAATAATCAGCTCTTCATCCTTAGCCGTTTGCACACTAGGCCTTCTGAAACTGTAGCAGAAATATTCTTTCTTCTCCAAATCCATGTCTTACAGAGTAAAATTTCACTAGAATTATTTGTTACATTTCTTTTGTAGGACATTATCTTAACGTATGGTGCATCAAGTACCTTCCACCTTCTCTAATGGGGAAGTATAATGTGTCGACTGTTTGCTCTTTTCCGTACTTTCTCCAATTTGCTTCGCATTTCTTTTAACTATTTTTACTTTCTCTACTGGTAAGTAGGGGAAATATTTTATTCCATCCAAAAATTCGATGTCGAGATTTCACCGCAAATACATATTTTGAGACCACCTGAATAAAAAAAGTATTTTTAGAAAAAGGTCAGTGTGTGTGTGTGTGTGTGTGTGTGTGTGTGTGTGTGTGTGTGTGTGTGTGTGTGTGTGTGTGTGTGTGTGTGTGTGTGTGTCTGTTGTCAGTCTGTGGACAGCATAACTCAAAAACGAAAAGTAGGTTAAAACCCAAATTTTGTATTTAAGTTTAATATCTTTCAAGCTTGCGACACGAAGATTTTGAAGAACATTGCCTCACCCTCAACTACGCTCTAGAGGGAAACTTTTTCGAAAATTTTTATTTTCTTGAAAATGGCTCTAACGATTTTGATTAAAATATCATATGCTTGAGATATTTTTATGACAAATGAAACGTATATTTTGACTTTTCTGGCTATAGTTCCTTAGTCGCATTTACCCTCGACGGCTTTTGCATAACCGGTAAACCGTTAGAGATAGACCAAAATCATGCTGTACAAAAATGTCGATCTTGCTAAAATACACAATTTATGTCCCAATAAATTTTCTTGTAGGGTGAACCATTTCGGAGATATTTCTTGTTATATATGTGAATTTTGGAAAACAACTTTCGTGAAATGGAACATCGTTGTTCATTTTTATATGTTAAGTGTGCAAAGAGAAAGGAATCTCAAAGCTTTAAAAGATTTGACTATCGCACAAAGCCTACTGTATTCTAATATTCCCCTTGCACCTACAAGGAAATAGCAATAAGATAATTTATACAAATGTTTATCTTAACACGAAGAAGATATAGGAATAAGAGTTTGTACGAATGGTTAGTATAAGAGTAGAGAAAGTCATGTGAGTGCAACACATTAGATTTTTTGTAATGTTTCCCCGCTTTTTCCACGTATTCGTTTGATCTTGAGTTTAAAACCGTTCTGTCTACCTGTCTATCTGTCTGTCTGTCTGGCAGAGATTCATGCACATCAGCCGATGGCTTATTGGTAGGTCCGTAACAGGCGCAGGCAAGTTCCAGAGGCTCCAGAGGCAGTTCTTCAGCCTGACAGAATTCCAGGTCACCACAGACAGCCCGCCACTAGCCAACCAGGTGCGAATGATCGATCAGTCCCTTGGAACTGTGGCCCGCCGACCACAGCACCTCCCCTTAGTCAAACTCCGTATTTCTAGAGTGTAAGCGCCACCGTAGCTGGGGACCCCGCTTGAAAAGACCGGATAGAGACAATGAAATGAAAGGAAGTGAAACGGCGCATGTAAGGTAAAATATCCTTCCCAGCATTTGTTTTAGTGCCCCGGGAAAACCCCCGAAAGAATCCAAGGTCTGAAATGCCGGCCACGGGAATCAAACCCGCGATCTTCCGAATGCGGGCTACAGACGTTACCGCCTAAGCCATCCCGTTCGGCTAAAGAACATGCTACTTTTAGCTCTATTGGAAATTTTCCCATTTTTCTTGTAGTAAATTATCTTTTATATTTTCCTGTGCCATCGCATTTCAGAATATATATATATATACTACGTTTAGTGCATCTCTCTCTCTCTCTCTCTGGCTCTCCTTCTCCCTTTCTCTCTCCTTAGATAGAGGAGACACCAACAGACCAACAGACTTATGATATGCGGATAGTCGTCTTTTGTTTTCTTGTGCATGCAATCACATCCACATAATACATTGCTTCGTTTCTGATTGTTCCTGGTGACAAATTTATAGTAAGCAACGTAACATGAATAGAAGAATCAATTTTTGTATGAATACTAACAGCGAAGGTGCGAACTTGTATGGGTGGACAAAGTGATGGGATTGTGATGCGTCAAATATTTTAAAAAGCAATCAATTTCCAACGTAATTACCAGCCTGACGTATGTTGGGGAGAAATAAGCCTTGTTGGATAAAGTGACAAGGATGATGGAAATGGCTACTTTGTGAATCTTGATCTACACACTCATTTTACACTTGCCCTCAGCCTGGTGGGATTATTGTCCTTTCCTGTTTCTACGATACCACATCGCCTACACGCAGGTTCGCCGTTTCCTATTGGTTGAAATTCCTGCCAATTTACAGCTCAGATTTTTATCAGTCTAGTATTATAGAGAGGCCTTAGTGGGGGACGTTATGGGCGTGTTCGCCTGCGTTTTTCTGCGAAATAGAATGTTTTCACTGATCAAGACAGCATACTTCTTTTGTACAGTGAGATCATCGCTATGTAGTCAGTTTAGTAGCAATTTTAGCAATAGTCAAAATGTTCATTGTGACATTTAACACATCTACATGGCTATAGGAACATTAGTTTTGCGTTGCATCGAGTTGTAGAACCTGCAATCTATGTTACATAATCATATTTCGAGGCATATTGCACATAAATGGATACTGACCAGTGTTGTCAATCTGTAAGAAACAAATTTCAGAAAACGAGAAGAAAAATATCTATACACTGGAACAAAACTGGTAGTTTTTAAAATTATGATTTCAATATTAATTAAAGGAAAGGTATAGAAGCATAAAATCATACATCTTACTCTCCCTACTGCGTATAGTACTAAGTAGGAGAAGTATTGTATTCGAACCGAAAATTCGATGTCGAGATTTCACCGAAATCCAATTGAGGACCCCTGAATCTAATAAGCACTTTTAGAAAAAGGTGCGTGTGTGTGTGTGTGTGTGTGTGTGTGTGTGTGTGTGTGTGTGTGTGTGTGTGTGTGTGTGTGTGTGTGTGTGTGTGTGTGTGTGTGTGTGTTGTGTCTGTGAACAGTATAACTCAAAAACGAAAAGTGGTTAAAAACCAAAGTTGGTATTTAAGTTCAATATCTTTCAAGGAAGCGACACGAAGATTTTTAAGAAAATTCCCCTACCCTAAACTACCCTTTACATGGATCATTTTTTGAAAATTTTGATTTTTTCAACAATGGCTCTAATGATTTTGATTAAAATGCCACATGTTTAATATATTTTTATGAAGATGAAATGCATGTTTTGAATTTACTGGCTATAGCCTATGTAGTCCTGTTTACTCTTGATGACTTGTACAATTGGTAAACCGTAAACCTACACAAAAAATGAAGATCTCGTTAAAACACAATTTACGTCAAGCAATATTTGTGTGATGTGAATCATTTCGGAGATATTCCTTGTTATTTGTCAGAATTTTTCAATACCTACTTATACGCCTCTCTCAAATGGGAGGTCGTTATTCATCTTTATGTATTTATTATGCAAAGAGAACGGAATTTCAAATTCATCATATAGCCGCCACTCTTAAAACATTTGACCGTCGCACAAAGCCTGCTGTTTTCCCCTTGCACCTACAAGAAAATTAGTAATAAGATAATTTCTACAAATGTTTATCTCGATTAACTGGAAGTAGATAGAGGAATAAGTGTTTATAGGAATAGTTTGTGTAAGAGTAGTGAAAGTCATGTGAGTACAACACATCAGGTTGTTTATAACATCATCGAGCTTGTGCATATTATGCTGAAAGTGTAGTGATGTTTCCCAACCATCAGCATTAGGTACACATAGTAATGGTTTTTACTTCTCCAGACAGAACTGAATATTAATTATGTTTATGAATAAATGAAAACGACTGTGTGCAACTGATGGTGTACAGCAAAAATACAGAAACTAGATGATGTTTAAAAATAAATCGTTGATTCTGCATTGCTGACAAATGAAGGACAAACGAAAGATCGAACATATTTTCATGTAAACATGCTGCAAATCTGTACTCATACTTCGTGTCTTTTATATTATTAAAATATCAGTAACTAAATCAGGGAGCAATCGGACCTAGGATGTGGGGTGACGACAAACCCAATAATAGTACATTTGTTTACAAAATTAAACTTGGGTACACTGGGTTTAATCAATAAATATTTCCTATAGGAAATGTATCATATCGTGCTTGCCCTGCAGCCGCTCCAGGAAAATAAAATAAACAAATAACACGAAATATTAAGGAAAAATAGAATCAGCAAATAAGATAATTACCTATAAATAGCATTAAAAATCTGTAAAAGAAGTACACATTACATTAAAATTTGCCCAATTAAGTTTTTTTTTTTTTTTTTTTTTTTTTTTTCTCTCAAACACTGTACACAAACAGGCGATTCTATGGCCATTTCTTAAGTGATACTTTGAATTTTTTGGGATTGTCCTCTAAAGACCTCTTCATTCTGGATGAGTTTTGATAAATGGTAAACAGTAAGAGACAAGATAATAGCTCACTAAATAAAAAATGTGGATCTCGTCAAAACACACTATTTATGTTAAATACCTCGTCTTTTCTTTTGAGTGAACCATTTTCGAGATATTCTTTATTATTTGTTTGAATTTGCCAATCCTTTTACTTTTTTCAAACAGGGGTAGGTCTGTTTTTCTTTTCTTTTCTTTAACTTTTGGCCTTGCAACGAGAACGGAATTTCAAAGGCATCGCATAGTAATTAGCTCTTAAAACATTTCGCTATGGCTTAAAGCCTACTGTATTCCCATATTCCCCTTCACCTATAAGAAAATTCGTAGTGAGATAATTTCTGAAAATGCTTATATCGATTAGAATATAGTACATAGAGCAAAAAGTATTCGCAAGAATAGTGTGTATAATAATGAGTATGGTTATACATATATTTGTGAACAGTGTCTCCAAATTGGACTATACTAAAAGTCTGTATCGCAGTAGGTTACGCGACGATCACTTGGTGTATCTACTAAGTCTACGCAGTTCGATTTGTCGCCAAATATTGATAGACTTCTTAAACGTAAGCAGAACCATACAAGTCACTAATCAACAAGTGTTTAACGCATAAGATTTGAAAGTGCTTTCGTAAATCAAACGTAAAGTAAATTTAACCAACCCGTCACTGCAACACAATACACGGCTGGGGGTTAAAGAGAGGGAAAGTCCGCGCAAAGTAGAAAGAGGTAATTTCAACCTCTCCTCTTTCGCAAACGTTGGACATATTCGCTATATTACATGACTAATGAAGGATAAACGCACACAAGTTGGAGGAGCCCCCGAAACTAGGGCAGTGCACTGCACATAACCAACGTAGCGATTTGTTCTTTAAACTGGAAGGAAAACATCATAAGTTCCACCAGATTCCAAAGACGACGTGCGCAAGCGCGGACGTGGTTCCTAGCGTTTCCAGATTGAACACAACGGACGCTGTTCAAGCCTGTTCTAAGCCCGCTGAGGATCCCTTAAGGGATGCTGCTTATAGAGGGTGGGTCCATTAGCAGTCCGACCGACGTCACTCAGTAACCTTTACAACCCGCACGAGACCGCCCAGTCGCAACACGCCGAACTCCGTCGCCTGGTCCTTTAAACTTGAAAGAGATCAAGGTGAAGGAAATGATGGCAAGAAATTATTGCTAGAAGAGGAACTTCCGAACATTCGCCTACCGATCCGGGGAAACCACGGAAGATCCATCGGTCAGAGCGGGCGGTAGACGGAAACCAAACCCGAGACCTTCCGTGTAGAACTCTCACATGTTACCACCTTGTTTGGTAATGACCAGTGAAAGTAAGGGAGAAGTTAGGGGGAGGAAGGGGTTGGATCGAATAGTAGCAATTGTTGCTGCTTGTTTGTGGCATCTCCATCTGATTCCGGGTGCATCAGTTTGCTCTCAAGGTCGTGGGTCACATCTTTAGCTCCTATTGATTAGCTTTTTAGTCCCTAAATATCCTAGTGTTAGGTAGACAACTAGGTGGAGTGGGGAGCAGGCATGATTCATAAATACAGAGAGAGCCAATGAACTAAGAACCGGCTGCGCGGTGCTTTTTCACTGGGCGTGTGGATACATGATTCCGCGCTGCTGCCGCTGCCGCTGCCGCTACCGCCGCCGCCGCCGCCTGGTGTAAAAATTGCAGGCCGTATAGGAGGAGCTCAGTCTAAGAAATCTAAAAGACGGCAAAGGTTTCTTTCGAAGAAACAGTAGACGACATTGGTCATCGTTTGCAGAATTCGCTCTAAAAATCACTTAAGCGTCTTCCACAACAGGCAGGCGTTTCTTATGGCTCTGTGCGAAGACCTGCTAAACTGATGAAGTTAAAACCATAAATTTGGCAAGTAAAGTCTTCAAAAGTAGTTCTAAAAATGTTGTATCTAGGCTATTCTATTCTTGCCGGATTATCGCCTCTTGGTCGTGGTGTTATCTCTTTGGTGATATTATCTCCTCCTTTTCTTACGTTTCTGCACATCTGAAGTATCCGTGCGCAGTAAGAACAACTGCAGGTAAAAGATTTGACGAATATTCTAGTGAGGATATTGATACTTGAATTGAAGGGGCGAAGTCGCCTGTAATTTTAAATGTAGCAAACCTACAGTTAATGAATAGCCTATGAACGCAAATACATTCATTTATGTATATTCATCATTTCTCTGAATTAAGCGCTAAAATTATTATTGTTAAAGTTGTTCGCACAGCCTACTGGATTAGTTGTAGTGCCAATTGTGAAAATAAATCTTAATTAAAATGTGTGAATGTTATTGTAAGTTGTTTACTTTTAAATCAGTATTAATATTAAATAGTATTAAATAAACGAATTATTTCGCAGAATAGTCTAAACAAATACCACCCGAGGTCTTAATATTTGGGATGTGGCGGAATGTCGTTGAGTTCTCGTTGGATCGCCATTTGATGCGTAATGTTGTTGGTCACGTTGTGTCGCCCTTTGATTTGGTTCGTTCCGGCTAGTTCAGGATGAGATCTCTTTCTTTATCTCGGGTATGCGTAGGTGTTATAGATTGCCCAAGAAAAACTTTTGTATATTGTTTATTACTTCTTATATACTTTCGGGAGTTATGCCGATTTTCTATACGCAGAGGAATCGCTCTCACGTCTGCACACCACAACGGGCCGTACTGGTCTGGGGTGAGTAGTGACGCTTTCTGGCTTACCCACGCTAAGAAAACGTTCTCTCCAATTTTAAATGTCATGACGTCATCCAAAAGAAAGCCTCGTATCCAAAATGCTATTTCCTTTTCCCGCAATTTAGAAATGTCCCTTTCTATTATAACATGTTCTTTTTTGAATTTCGAATATATAATTACCTTTTTATGATTAAACGATGTTTACTTTATATTTTATTAAATATATCGCGCGACTTTTAAGGTTGGCAGACCTGAATTTTGACTGATTTCAAACTATATGGTATGACGTTATGACTCGTTAATTTCAAACCAATAATGTGTTTATCCTACAAATTTAACGACTATTATTTACTCATATCTTGCTCACCTTACAACACTTCCTGCTCTATTATCTATTTATGTTATTACTCAGCACTTATCGCAAATCTCACATCCGGCAATTAACTTAAAACGTGTCTTTATCAAGCCCATTCGATTTGAAATCTAAATTTCGGTATCAGGGATAATTTTGCAAGTGCCCTCTCGTGGTCGTACTACAGAATTCTAAGGCGGCAACGAGCGCTGGTAACGTGAACAGGAAATACATCGTGCAGCCGGTGCTTAGCTTATTGGTTCTCCCGGTATTTCGAAGAATAACGAAGAAATAGACATGCGTTTCAGTTGAAATTGATGTAATAATTTTAGTGGACTGAGTGGACCTTATAGCTGCTCTGCCGATTATGTAACTCTCTTATGAAATAATGCTTTGATTTATTGAGCTTTGGATGACCAAGTTTTATACATGACGAAGTTCCGGCAATATCATTTGCATTGTACTAGAATAAATTGAGTAGGTAACGATAGTACATTTCACTTATTACATGGACTTAGATATATTTACTTCTACTCTTCTCCTCTTAAGTGGAAGATAATTCCAAGAAGAGCTTCACGAGTCCAGTCCAAAAGGTTGGCAATGCTTGCTGCACACGCAACTAATGATAATGATGATGGTTGTATTGGGCTTAACATTAGCCGTACTGCTCTCTTTGTGTTCTTTGGTTTACGTTTTGAAGGATTCTTTGGTTTTACTAAGTTCTATCTCTCTCCCACTGGACTGTTTTTGTCGTGTTTCGTGATGTTCTTGTGCTTGAGTGGCCAGGCCCCTCCTCCATTTACCTTCATTCATTCGTAACGCACGGTTATTCGTCTCATTCATTCGTTCATTCATTCATTCGTTCATTCATTCATTCACTCACTCCACATGTCGATGTTCCACCACAAACTTGCTTCAAGTGTCGCACCTATTCAGCCCTATGTTCTTTGCAGCAACAACGGCCTAACTACCTTAAAACAAGCTGCTTGAACTCATTGGGATAAGCAGGTTTTATTATATGTGCACAAGGCTAAAATATGTAGAAGAGCTCGTCATGAACTTTTACATGACTTTCTCCAGCTACCATCATGTATTTTCTTACTACAAATTATTCATACAATAACCTTAATTTATATCCACTTAATGTTAATCTTGATGCATGTTGGCAAAATACATCACATTTCCTTTCAGCTACACAGTCGATCGTGTTGTGTACAAAACGAATCTAGTAATATGCACTTTTGGGATCAGCTCTCAAATTTTTATCATCTTACTGTGTGTCACAAAGGATGAGGCATAACTAGCGACCAATGACAGTTGCAATACGGGGCTAGAGGCATGGCGCTGGAGCTGGGAGATGGGAAAGGATGGACACATCTGATCTCCATAAAACCACGTTTTAATTTTCATTAGATTTATACTCAAATTCTTAATGCCTGTTATGGCAAAGGCTGCAAATATTGCTTCAAATATGCACCATTTATTGAGTCAAACGATTCTATGTTATAAGAAACGCTAACTTTGCCCTTAGAATCTCAAAAACGTTAAAAGCTTTACAGTAAACATAATGAAATACTACACTGAAAAATCTGATGTGTTGCGCTCACATGACTTTCCCTACTCTTGTACTAACCATTCTTACAAACTCTTATTCCTATATCTTCTTTCTTGTTAGTTAAGATAAACATTTTTACAAATTACCTTATTGCTTATTACCTTGTAGGTGCAAGGGGAATATTAGAATACAATAGGCTTTGTGCAATAGTCAAATCTTTTAAAACTTTGAGATTCCGTTCTATTTGCATACTTATATTATAAAAAAATGAACTACAATGTTCCGTTTCACGAAAGATTTAGTTTTCCGAAACTCACACACATAACAAGGAATATCTCCGAAATGGTTCACCCTACAAGAAAATTTATTGAGACATAAATTGTGTATTTTAAAAAGATCTACATTTTTTGTATAGTATGACTTGGTCTATCTCTAACGGTTTACCAGTTATTCAAAAGTCGTCCAGAGTAAGCACGACTACAGGGGTTATAGTCAGAAAATTCAAGATATACATTTCATTTGTCATAAAAATATCTCAAATATATGACATTTTAATCAAAATCGTTAGAGCCATTTTCAAGAAAATCAAAATGTTCGAAAAATTTTCCATGTAAAGGGTAGTTTATGGTGAGGCTATTTTCCTCAAAATCTTCGTGTCGCATCCTTGAAAGACATTAAATTTAAATACCAACTTTGGTTTTTAACCGACTTTTCGTTTTTGAGTTATGCTGTCCACAGACTGACACACAGACTGACACACAGACACACACGCGGACCTTTTTCTAAAAATGCTTTTTTTGGATTCAGGGGGCCTCAAAACATATATTTCCGGTGAAATCTTGACATCGAATTTTTGGGTGGAATACAATACTTCCCCTACTTATATATAAAAAAACGTTTAATCCTTCTACAAATTCTTCCTGTATTTGTACTGGAATTTAAAATCCTATCAAAGGGCTTTAACATATTTGTCTATTAAGTTATATCATAACAAGTTACAGCTTTCGAATGCAAGGTTTTCTTCTGATACCTATGCAATAAATCGTCTTTCTTAAGTGGTGTTAAAATCCAACATAAATTAACAAAGTCTATAGGTGGTGTATTTTAGTGTAGTAGGTATTCTATTCTTTCAGACGAAACAAAACACTTTCTTGGATGGCATTAAAAGTTAATTACATTTCTGTGAATTTGCACAGTTTCTGAAATTTGCAGAACTGTGTTACCAACTTGCCATAGACCAATAATCTGACTACGTGTAGCTCCTGATGTATACGGCATGCTGGGAATCAAACAGTTGAAGTTGATGAGTAACCATTTACTGAGCAATCAGAAAAAGCAATACTTTCCTTTCAGGCCGACGGGTTATGAGTAGAATGTAGCGTAAATAGTTGTCATTGGAGAGGGGTAAAGAGAGGGAAAGAAGGGGAAGGTACGAAGTCCTCGTTAAATAATCATGATACCCTCGAATTTTACTAAATTCGTTTTCTGTACATGGCTGTTTTGACAGTAAGTATGCTTTACACTAAGACAATTGCAAATTGCAACAAAATAGTAGTAATAATAATAATAATAATAATAATAATAATAATAATAATAATAATAATAATAATAATAATAATAATAATAATAATAATAATAATAATAATAATAATAATAATAATAATAATAATAATAAATTTATTATTGTTATTATTATTTATCTTCCAAATTTTAGCTTCAAAATTATGTATTACACTTAAGATAAATAGTCTTACTTTTTAATATGATAAAGGTGGCGCCACGAATTGCTTTCGGGAGCTCCCGTGTTCGATCACGTTAGGCTTTTTCGTGGTTTCCCCGGGTCGTTAGGCAAATGCTGGGGTGGTTGCTCTTCTACTATGACGTCCCTATCCCTAATTTCCTGCAGGATCCTATATTACCTTCATTGTCATTTGTTTCAGGCTTGTAGGGCCAGGCGACGGTATTCAGCTAATTGCGGCTGGGCGTTTGATGTGCACTTTGTAAAGGTTTATTTACATCGGTGGTCAGGACTTCCCAGTAAGAACCTGCCTCCGAGTGGGCTCCACCAGTGGGACCGTCGGTAGTTAACGGCTTTTGAGTGAGATGGGCCTTGGGTGGTGCCTTTAGGTTTACCTTGTACATTTTGATTCTATAAGATTTTAAAGCAACAATTTTAGGGCAAAATAATGAAAAGATAAAAAAACTATCAAAGTTCAAAGCTGGATAACATTTTGAAAAGCTATGACGCTCAGACCTTTTATATAAGAGATAAATGTTCACCCTTTCTACTGCAAAAGTTTGTTGACATCAAGTAACACACAGGTGTTTTGTATTAAAATTTATAACATTTAAGCATTTATATTTATTTGTCAAAACAAAGATTTTCCCTAATATATCCCATTTTCTCAAAAACTATTGAGCTTGGAACAATACAATATGAAATTATAAACCGCTTATTTAATGTAGCAGACATGTTTTAAAATTACAATAAGGTGTAAGGAACAGATCAATGACAGTGAAAAAATAGGGTATTAAGATATTTTTATATTGGTAAGATTATGCATTAACCAAATGAATGCCTGTTGTAGGTTATCCTTGTAATAAAAGCATTCTAACAGTGAGTACTTCGAGGATAGTTAATGCCACTATAAAATGTATTTGATGTATACTGTGGAGATTATTGATACCTAAATTTCTCCAAAGTGAGAAATGCAAGAAGCATGAAGGGAACTTCTCCGGATATTCTCTGAAGCTGTAAGATATTTCTTTTTTTATGTATTTTCTCATGTGTAAGACCTATTAAACACACATTTGGTGATTTTTCGAGAAAATGAAAAATAAGAAAACGTTTTCAATATACAGGATCCTTTGATGTTAGGAATTGGCCTGAAAATCTTCACCTGGCATGCTTCAAGGTTATCTTATTCAAATACGAAATTTGACATTTTTTTTCGGCTTTTCTCTATTTTCTTATTTCTCTATTTCTTAAAGCCAGACAAATAGGCATATTGTCACAAATAATATCTGACTGAATGATTATTGACACAAAAGCACTCTCTCTGTCTGTCTGTCTCTCTCTCTCTCTCTCTCTCTCTCTCTCTCTCTCTCTCTCTCTCTCACACACACACACACACACACACACACATACCGACACAAAATGCCAAGGTCGTTGAGATTCAATTCTCCCTGTTACCCCATTCCACAGGTTTTCCTTAGTCCTCATAAATGACAAATGGTGGCAAGGTACCCTAATCTTAGGCCTGGGACGTTTTCTTCCCAAATTTCCTTTCCTAATTATCATTTAATTTCGTGTAACATCACTGTTGACCACCTGTGGCACCGTATGCGGTAAAAATGGATATTTAACACTTTTAAACATACACGCAAAAAAGACTGATTTCACTTTTTTTTCGGGCCTCGTTGGAGAATATTGAAGTTAAAAATCAAGTTCATATTGTGATGCAGAGTGAGTGAGTATATAGGGTTTAAGGGCCCATCGACAACTAGGTCATTAGGGTCCTTTGTGATGATGGGGCTATAGCTCAAGGTTATTGAGATGTCGGCACCGAGCAGTTGGAACGGTAAACAGTTAAGCTGCGTGTTCACCTAACGTAAACACGATATCCAAAATCTGCTAGTAATTTCGCCGTTTCGAACATTTTGAAGCTCTGTGGAAATTTCCGAAGGCTAGATAAGCGAGTCTCTCGCCAGTTAAGTGAATGAGTACGTTAGTAAACCAGTGAGGAAATAAGTGGGTTAGCCTTTCTGGTGCAACAGCAGGTGCGGTTCTCCAAACGAGTACGACTGCAGTGAGTGCAGCTACTGCAAGGGATTGGAGACGCTTGTGTCCGACTCCCCAGGGAATGAATCGTCCGGAAGAAGAAGAAGAAGAAGAAGAAGAAGATGATGATGATGATGATGATGATGATGATGATGATGATGATGATGATGAAGAAGCTGTTCCATGCGGATTGCATTAAATTGCTACGACGCGGAGGAAGGTGAAATGACAAAAACGGTGAAACTAGTTCACATTAGTAAAGTGACAGTGTGAGCTAAGAGAAGTCCGAATAAAAATTGAACAAGATCAAAGCGGTGACACCGAACACTGAGTTTTTTTTATTAACGTCCTCCAATATTGTGTCAAATCGGACAGTGAATGAATGAAATGGGTGAAATGATGCTCAAATGAGCCCGAGGTCCATACAGCTTTAAGTTACCCGACATTCGTCTTCTCAGGATAAGGGAAAACCTCGAAAAAAAACCTTATCCGGATAACTTACCCTAAGCGAGATTCGAACTCGTGACCTCTTGAACGTGAGGCAGACACGCTAACCATCACGTTACGGAGGCGGGCCCGAAAACTGAGTGACGTAACAGTTTGAAAATTGGAGGAAATTGCGTCGATGTAGGAGTTGAATTAAAAAGCCATCGTGAAGGAAATACTTTAAAAAGTATTGGCCGGAATTGAGGAGAAAAGCAGTAAAATGAAGAGTGTAAATTCCGAATGGATAAAATGGGAAGTGAGATAAGGCAAATTAAACCTGGAATAAATATTTTAAATATTTAGTGACAAACGCCCATAAACAATACCGTCGGCTGGTCCTATAACGCTGAAACAGATGACAATAAAGGAAATTAGGAGTACAGGAATGAGGGCTAGGAACGTCGTGGTAGAAGAGGAACCACCACAACATTTGCCTACCCACTGGAGGAAACCACAAAAAAACCCAAGACACATTTTAAAAATATTGATCCGGAACGGGTTTGAACCCACGTCGGCGCCTAACCAACTGACCCATCCAGACCTGCAAAATCCGGAATGAAGAAGATAGAACTGAAAATAGACTCTGGAATAGAGTAAATGGAAAATGAACTAAGGAGTGAACATTTCGGAATGAAGAATATGAAGACAGAAATAAGAATGTTAGGGAGCAAATAAAGAACTACACAGAGAAAATTAAATCCCCATTAGGTTTTTATATCGATAGTGTTAAATCTGATATTAATACAATTAAGAATTTGAAAGACGATATTGCCAAAGAGTTAAAGGAAATTAAATGTGACACGGAAAGAAAACTTACTGCGGTGGAAAAGCATCTGGAAAGCCGTTTACATCAGCAAGCAAATTGTTAGACCAGTAGGCGAGGGAAAGCAAGAGGATGATGGACACCGCAGTGGAGGACATAGGCTGCGACTTAGAAGTCAAGGTCCTTGCTGAAGTTGTAAATTTTCCTACGATTACGAGTTCGGCAAATATAAAAACAGTAGAAACCCCGAAATTCTGCGGCACTTCGCCCTGGGCGGTGTTTAAGCAGCATTTCGAAGGAACTACCTTGAAGTCAAGATTACAGCAATAAAATTAAACCCTACCAGAATTTGCCACCAGATTATATTCCTGGGAAGGCGGCCCCACATTCATCCGTGGGATAAGAGACCGTGAGATGAACCAACTTCTGGTGGAACATCACAAGGTCAACATCGCCCAGCGCAGTGAAGCGGCAAAAAGAACCATCGGACGGAAGAACCACCCTGGTGCCGGCCAGGGTTGAGATGGCCGAGAGCGATGCTTACCGGCAACAGCCACAACAGTCTCACCGTCGTAGAACTGGAAGTGGGAGACCAACGTGCTGGAATTCGGGGAACCGGCACGGCATATCTAGGCGCAGACTACGAACGGTCATGTTATATACGCTGATTTTGAGAGCATTCTCACTCCTTGCCATATCTGACCTCTAATCCTGAAAACTTCTATACAACTTCAGATCAAAGTCATTTTTCAATGAACTTTGCAGCTTGTGTCAAACCGTCATCCAGTATTGAACATTTAGAAACTAATATTCTTGCTCATTTAACGTCATCCAGTATTGAAAAACTAGAAACTAACATTCCTAAGTGCATCAAGGTTAAAATGCGGCTAAGAAGTTTATGGAGTATTTCACTTCCATTGCAAACTTTTGTAGCCCATACGGATTTGCTAGGTCCCTGAAACTTACAGGTGAACCGCAAAAATCTTTCGGCTCTTTTACAGACTGCTAGTTGTGCGGGAGAGAATTCAGAACGGAGAACTGGAAAGTACATGACCACGATCATGTAAGCGGTGAATACTATGGAAGTACACATAAGTACAATCTACCTTGCCAATCACCTTACTCTATTCCTGTTTTCCTGCATAACCGGCAAGCAATATTCTTAACTCTTCGTCTGGGACATCGTTCTGGAGATCGTGGTGGCTGGTTCTGCATTGCCTGGCATCAAGGCAACCTCTTACCTTGAGTGACCTCGTAGTGGTCACGAATTTGGATTCCTTCTTTGACGTCCCAGGGTCGATACGTGTGTAGTTAATTTGGGTAGCTGTAATGGTTGGAGCGGGAATATGGAAAACAGGACGAAGGTGCTTGCTGCACGCACAATAATAACATTCTTTCTTAGATTTGCCACACCGTTTATGCAAATAATTTTCTGCAAAATTTTAGTTCACGCTTAAAGCTATCACACATGTTTGTCTGATTATTTGACCCCAGAACTTATCACTTCGGACGCAAATTATTCGCCGTTGCAAAATAACAGTAATTTTCTCGGCGCGGTCCATTAACTGATTGGGCGAGTAGTTGTATTTCAACTGTTTTATCACCATGCTTTTGCTGTGCGCTTTCTTATTTTAATACAAATTCCCCTTTATTGCACGTGACTATTCCACTTGCTTGATAATAACTGATCAATTGATTCAATTCGCACTTTACTTATTCTGCAGGCGTGGTTTTCTTTATCTTTTATCTTTCGCTGTGTTGCGCGCCCTTATTATTATAACTTTCAGTATCAGTATAACATTTCTCAAATTTGTCAGACACCAAGATATCCTGACGACTGTTTGGATCCAAGTGAAACGTTTTCCAAAATTACGCGCTATATGAAATTCGCTGGCGGCCTTCTATTTTCTGTACCCTAAGCCAGGTTCAAGTCTTTCCCGACTGGCGAATTTCTTTGTTCGAGGGAAAGCTTTGGTGTCCCTTTTAAGATTTTAAACCTTAACTGTAACTTTTTACCGTTGAAGTCACGTTATCCCATGTTCAGAACTGGGGACTTCTGAATACAAAGGAGTCACGTAGATCGGCGTGCCCCCGCGTTCGAGCATATAATGGAATTTCAACGACCGTTTATCCCTTAATTTTTTTACGGAAATCTTGCAAAAATATCAGTGCGCTTTTGGGTGTCATTTATTGAGCTACATTTACAAAAATCATAACAGTAGCATATTTGTTTCTCGGCCTTCCAATGATATAATTTTTATTCGTCCGGGACAAGTATTACAGGATTTTATCAGTTTTCTCTTTAATTAATCGGTTATAATTCCTTGATTATTCCCAATTAACTATTTCTTTTTATGCAGTCAGAATTATCACTTCATCTGAGTGGATATGATTCCAATTTCATTGTTCAGGAACATGACTGCACAAGCAAACGAGTAGAGGTTAATCTGAACTCTGAAGAACGCTATATATCATTCTCTAATTATCTACGAAATATTTACTCAGGTTTGTGGATGCCTCCGTTTCCTTAGTGCAAGCTTGGATAAGATCATATGCTGATACCCTGAAGTACTTAAAACCAGGAAAGATCGATTTGATGACGCGTCAGGTAGTATCTCTATAGTTAAGTCACATCGTGGGTTGTTTTGAATGGCACGTGTGTGCCTTTAAGGGAAGCATTCTACAATAAATTAAATGAAGAAGAAATTAGTGACGTTGACTAGGAGCATGCTAAAAATATATGGAACCCGTTAAGCATAAGAACCTTAGGCGAGTACCTACCTTCGGATGCGCTTCTCGCCGATGTATTTTGTAACATTAAGGGGCCAAATCCTTAAGGATCATGGATCATAAACTGGATCATGCGCATAATTTCACATCTCCTAAACTTACATAAGATGTCATACTTCTTATACCGGAATTGAACTCGAATTTCTATTGGATTACGAACAGCTCCTCGTGATGGAATCTGGCATAAAGGAGGGTTTATTCTAAGTTTCTCATCGGTATGCAGAGGCTAATAACATCGACACGGAGAAGTTTTAATCCTCATAGACCCTCCCAATCACTTACGAAGATGCTAATAATCAATGTAGGTGAGCTATGTCACCCCATCCTTATGGAGGATTTAACTGGGTTTCTCCTGAATTAAACCTCAATTCACTGGAAGAAGATGATCCTCTTGGATGTATCTCTGAAGTCGATGTCGAATACCCTGCATAGCTCCACAATTTTCAAATGTTTTACCCTTCCGAGCGTCTCAGATCGAAGGAGTCGCCTTCAAACTAGCTTATTGCACCTTGGGCCACGGAAAAGTATGTGGGGTATTCCATGACCCTTAGCTATGGGCTACGGCTAACAGAAATTCGTCGAGCACTGCAATTCCGTCAATAGTGTTGATTAAAATCTTACGTCGAATTGAACAGCAGGTTACAAGATGCTAGAAATGAGTTTGAGAAGGATCTATAGAAACTATTCAACAATTCAATGTTTGGAAAACATTCGTAATTGTACAGGTGAATCTACGTTCATCGATCGAACCATAGATATGACCGTTAACATGCTGCAGCAATTCTAGTGTGGGTCTCGAGCCCATATAAAAGAGGAGAGGTGCCCACCCTTGTAACCATAAGCTATGTATACAAATATTAACTTTATACAAACCGAAAGAAAGGCTGACGTGAGGAGGAGAAAATGCTATTAAACGCCTCATATTCTAAGGATCTCTAAACTATAAGTACATCAGCATCAATTGCTAGACCATCTTCCACTGTTAGGCTCAAAGTCTTGCCAAAAAATGACAACAAAGTTAGATAAAAATGTAAAAATACCGCTAAGGAAGCATATGGTTACCTCAGATTAGTTAGGTTATGTTTAGAAAAACTGCAAACCATGCACGAGATGTTTTGATTACAATCAATGGAATTTTACAAAAGATTCAGAAAGTGATATTAACGGTATATGAAATACTGTAACAGTGGACAACGTGTCTGTAATAATACTTTGGCATCAATGGCCACAGTATCCTCTAGTGTAAGACTCAAACCGAGATAAAAGAGCAGAGACGCATCAAAAACGACAAACTGAGTAAAAGTATATAAATAATCCTAAAAACACAAGGTAAACTCAGGAAAGGTTAGGTTAGGCTAGTGTATGTTTTAGACAAATGAAAACCTTACTAGTCTAATTTAGGACATGTATGAAGTATAGACCTAGTTATCATGTCAAAGTAGATTAGGTTAGGTTAGATTACGTTAGTTGTGCATGCCTCAGAAGCAGCGAAAGTAATGAGGATGTTGTCTTCATGACATGTTGGAGTTCATAAAAGATATAGAAAATTACATTAATACAAAATACTATAAGTGTGTACAAAAATGTTCAGGTAGCTGGAATGACTGTAGAACGCAATAAATACAAGAGAAATGCCTGCTAAACAAGATAAAATACCCTGAAAACATACTCAACTCCTCAAAACGATAGAAGTCTGAAAATTCTACTGAAGTAGCTCTAAAAGGTGCAAAATCCCTCTGGAAGTGGCGAAAATTGCTCTGCAAAGTTCTGTTTTTTACCTTCAAAGTGGGGGAGAATATGCACCAGTTTTATAGCGCAGAATACTTTAAGGATAACGAAATATCTCAATCAGTGTTCAAAAACAGCTCTGAAAGCATCTAAAATACCTATATAAGTGACCTGAAAGATCCTGAAAGGCGTCCAAAATATCAGCATCAGTGTCCTAAGTACCTCTCAAAGTGCTTAAAATACTTCCAAAATGCCTAAAACGAGTGGCATAAGTACATTTACTAATGACTGAAACATATAAAAGTGGCCTACTCCAGTATCCTACTTGAAACGTGCACAATAACCTTGAATTTGTTTAAACATGCATCTGTAATACCTCTATCAAAACCGAAATAGTCATGAAAGTGCCTGTAAATACCGTCAAAGTGTCCCGAAGTATTCTAAAACGTCTCAAAAATGCTTAAAATGACTTAGACAACCCCTAAATGTCATTAAGGACGTTTAAAAGTGGTCTAAAAGTACCTAGAACACTCAAAAAAGTTTCTAAATTTTTTACAAAAAAAACCTAAAAGAGCTTCAAAATACCTTGAAATGTCTCGAAAATGTTTAAAAGCACGCGTACCAGAGAGGCTGAATAGCTTCAAAATTCCTAAAAGCGTTGGAAAACAACTAAAATAATAGAGAAATGTTCCAGATTAGATGGATAAAGGCAAACATAGGTTATGGTAGGACAGAATAGAAGGGCAGAGGAGGTCTTAGTTGCATTCGTCACAGAAAGCTCATACCTTAGATACATCAAATAACGTGTATTTCACAACAAACATGCATACACATATTGCAACACACCTTTGGAATTCTTTTCAGAACCATCTACGAATACCTGCAGCACCCTGCCTATCGCCTTCCTCATCTAGGAATTATCAAAATGTGTATGGTGGCGATCTTGCGCATTTGGAGAGTGGATACTCGAGCTGTCTTATTTTACCTACTCTGGAATGTAATACCCACCAAAGGCTGTTAAAAATAGCATATACGTAGTCGTAACTGTTCAGAAAAATATTTTCTCGATTATTAATTAGTGTTAATATCGACTTTATAATTGTAATGTTTCAGTGGATATGGTTTTCGGTCTTAATATGACGTAACACACTGGACTGAGCGGGATGGCTCAAGTGGTAATGTCTGTGGCTCGTATTTGGAGGTTACGAGTTCAATTCCCACGGCCGACCTTTCTGACCTTGGTTTTTTTCGCGGTTTTCCTGGGTCACTCAGCCGAATGCTGGGAAGCCCCCTAATCACTCAATTTTATTTCATTCTCTCTCTCTCTATCCGGTCTTTCCAAGCTGTAAGAGTCAGCGGGGTCACTTGTAGGATGCGCTACGGTGGAGCTTGAGCTCTGGAAATACAGTGTTCGGCTGAGGGGAGGCGCTGTGGTGGGCTAGGGGGACTGATTGGTCAGCTGGACCTGGTTGGTGGCGCACTCTCTGTGACAACCTGGAACTTCGTCGGGCTGAAAAACTGTCTGCACCTGTTAGGGACCCACCGTAGTTCTGCCTGTGATGCGTTTTGGCCGCCTGTGGGATACTTTCATACCATCCTTCGTCCCGGGGTCTGACGCATAATATACCATCGCCAGATGTGCGGGAATCCCCACCGTGAAAAACAAGACAAGGCAAACACACACTGCTGCTGAACTTGATTTTGTATGTAGGGGAAATATAACAAAACGTTCTTACACAAGAGTTATTGAAAGGTTGTGGCATTCAGAAGCTTCACTACATACATCTGCATAACTAGAATAAAACTTGCTAAAAAGTTTCAATACTAAATCCTGCACACATCTGCAGTACTGGAATGAAATGTCAATTAAAGAAATAAGCATCGTATACATAGCGCACCGTTATATTTGTACTCTTTTAGGTGGTTTTGCTGTGGCTTCTGTTTTCTTAGTTGTTACAACATTACCTCGGATATTTACCGACGAACACAGCAAACCACGGTATTCAGCGAAAAACATGGCCATCTGGCGATCAAAATAAACAATTAAAGCAGGACAGAACGATAGTAATGAAAAATATAACCAAAAGCTGGCGAGAAACCCTCCTAGATGAACAAATACGTGCATCTCACATTTTCAGAACTAGTGCGTTCGCAATGACAGAACATCCACTTGTACAATTTAGTGAATTTCTCTACGTGACGTATAATATGCGTTTTTCACCACAAGATACACTTATTTGGTCTGCCTTTAAATAGCGTGTAGCACACAGATATGACAATTAACAGCTACTTATCTGATAGCATTCCATTAATCTGAGCTGTACATCGGTCCGATACCCTCCGGATGGGACGTCTCTGCGTCGCTCCATTCATCATCACCGAGATTTATCACTCATTTTTTTTCCACCACGACATCCATAACACCCTCCAAGTCCCAAATTTGTAGTTCTTCCCTAATCAGAAGTTGAACACAAGCAGGTGTTACAACGCCAAGTTCTGCATCAACCATTCATGGGCACGTCTTGGAGTTTGAAGGTCCAGTTATTCCTTGCTACGTAACCCTTAATCTGACTCCATATTATCTCTGTCAGTCTTAATAGCAGTGATAAGGTGGTAGATAGGGTACAATGTGAGCCACAAGCTTAGCCATTTTATTAATTGCATATTTTTCGTACTCTTTAGCGTGAGATTTTACGATTGCCAGCCATTTTGCCTGTACCAAACTCTCGCCGAAAGCAATGATCTTACTCTGTAGCCACGTTGTAATGTCATCCTTTCTCCGAGAGCGGTTTGATATACGTTCTAACCTCACACAGTGGTAGGGGGCATTGTCCATCACGATGACGCTATTTGGCCACAATATGGAGAAAATCTTTTCAGGTCAGGATTTAGAAACATCGCAATTCATTTCTTCGTGATAGTCTCCAGTTGTTCTATAGCGCGTCTCACCCTTAAAAGACAGTACACGTTAAATGGAGCGCAGTGTTGCAACATGTACTAGTTGCGAATCTTTCTCCGCGAGCGACTCGAGGTGGCACTTTTAACTTTGGTATCCCTCCACGCCTTTGTTACTGTATGACCTAAATTTACAAATGACTCGTCTGTATAAACAATTGATTTCCCCTGGTCCCTAAACCTTTTACGTCTTTTAGATATTTATGTCGCCATCTGATGATATCGATATCGTCTCTTTCTATTAATATGCACTTGTTACCCTTTCTTTCATATTCGAACCCCAAATCAGAGTGGCCCTTGAGAAATTTGGTAGGGTCTCATCACTGTTGAACTGTGACAAAATTATATTCAGCGTGGGTGGAATATTTGCAAACAGTAAAGAATGAACAATTCGCCGCACTCCACCTTGCACTATTCAATCATATTGCGTTAACCTAGCGTTTTGTGTAGTCCCGCCCTTTTTGCTTTCTTTTTCGATGGCGTTCTTAGAGGTTCTTTCATTAGTTCCTTTTTAATCATACACACTACTGCTTCGGAACACCCGATAGCCTTAGCTGTTTCTTTTACCGCCTTACTAACACGCATTTTACTTAAAAAATAATCTAACACATTCATAATTATTTGGCGTTCCTTACTTCTTTATTTACCAACATATCGTCCCTTCCTAGCTTCACCCTCCATAACTTCAAATATTTACAAAAATATTAAACAAATAACGCAATAACAGCTCACAGTTACACACACGGCTTCTTTGGAACTAATGCTAGTGCTGCTCCTTATACTATCTTCTGTGTCAGGCCTGACGCTGAATAGATGAATACTTTTGTTTGCCTTACTGGATAAAAGAAAGAGGTTACTGCCTTTTGGTTTATTTTAAAAACTTTCTCCAACCTTCCTCAACATTTGTTCTCGCTGGTTCCCTGATGTAAACTCAATAACAAAAAAGTTTCACACTGCGTAACTTTTGCAGTGCACATATATAAAAATTTCCGAAAACATTTAATTTAAAAAATTATAACACTTAACTGGGTAAACATAGAGAATTCAAAGTAGGCAGGTAGTAGCACTATAGTTTACTCTACCTAAGAAAAAAATATAGATGCATTCTAGCAGTTAGTTTGTTAGTTAGTGCGTGATGAGTGTAGAAACAGCAAATATCGGACTTCTATTGAAAAAAGCGTTTTCTGAAGAAATTTGGACCTATAGAAATGTATAATGACTCTGAAAAGGATATAACCTGATAGAGAAAAAAATTCTGCATAGGATAGTGTGTTCAAACCTGAAATTTATAACAAATGAATATTTATACCATGCTATTAGGAATCTGGCAACAAAGCGAGGGTAGAAAAGGACGCGGCTAATGGCAACTTGTATGCGCTAGATAGAGACAGAGATGTCCCATTTAACTCCATACTGTCTTCTAAGAGTGAAACGCTATATAGAAACAAACACAACCTGGCCGTCCTCAAAAAAACCAACTTCGCTTCCTATGAGTGTAAATATACAACTATTGTATATGCGTAGGTATAAAGAACAAAATAACTGAAACCAAACAAAACAATTACTATACTAAACTGTTCTTGAGAATCCACAGCGGGCTCCCGTATGGGTTTGGGCAAACCCAGAAAGACTATAAATATTAAAAGCCCGAAAAATGTATATAGATATGTAAATTGTTAGCCCTGCAAGCCGGGTCCACTGTACCGACAATAGGACAAATAAGATCAAATAAATAACCTATCCTAACCTAAAGTAACTATCAGACGCTTACTCTTTCCGTACAATTTTTAAACATTGCACTTAAACCCACCAGAGATGCTTGCTTCTTTGATTTTATGGTTATATCAGTGGTATCTTGCCTGTCGTCTGTCTCTCATGAACCAAGTTACTCCAAATAGTGTCTAGACCTTCCGTGTTTTCCAAAACTCTGTTTTTTTACGGAGAAAATCTCTCTGCAACAAACTAATATCTGCTCTGTCTGCAATAACACTCTTTTTGTGCAATTTCCAGCCGCAGTTTGTGGAGAGATGGTCGTTTTAAAATGTGGAAGGACAGGATCAGAATTAACCACCAGCAGTACTTTGTTTAAGGTGAGGGGGTGGGGGTGGGAGAGAATCATTATTAACAAAGATCTATGTAATTTAGGGGGATTTCTAACCTCATAAAATCATTGCACACTATCTCCAACAGTTGTCTGGAACGCGGTCTCTTCTTGCCGAGGCATCTAACCTCACAAGCGGTGGACTTTTCTCTACGCACATTTTAAAAGCTAATACAAAATTGAAATTAAGTTTTATTTATGGACGCTCTTTAACTGCTATGGTTCTCGGGGACCCATTCTATATTGGGCGTGAACGACCGCTTAATTTTCCGCAGAGGCCTTTTTATCAGGATTGAGGGTATTTTACTGGCCGTAAATCTACGACACGGGACCAACGACTTTACTTACCTTACGAAGGAAGCCGTGCTAAGGATTTTAACACCCGAATCGTGTAGATTTGATCCTGAATTTCCTTAGAATAGACTTGGCTAATCGCAACTCAGGTAACATGTGACAACAATGAGCACGCTCCGCACCTGTATTGCATACTAACTGATGGTAACGAGATGCATAAAGTGTATTGTATCTAAGTAAATTTCCACCAGAATCATGTCCTCCTTGATTGCGTTTTTTTTCCCTGTGTTTTCTCAGCCCTCATAATTAACAAATGCAGGGGAGGTTAGCTAAACTTAGGCCTGGATCCCAAATTTCCTTTTTCAATGATTTGCTCCATCTCATGATCATCAATGTCCGCCGTCTGTGGATAGGCGTTAAACCCGTAAAAATGACCGCACCCTAACGTACTCAGGGGGTGTATAGTAAACTCGAGGATATGAGGACCCTAGACCTTGCCACTACCCCCAGTTCAAAAGCAATGGCAACATAGTTTTATTATAAATGTATATCCCATTGGGAATCTATAGGAGTTCTTGCTTTACTTATTTCATTTATTTATTTTTATTTTTTTGTCTTTGAAGAAGTAAGCTGAGCACTAGCCACCGTCCACATTTTTAGTTCCGTGTAAGATTTATCATACGAGTGGTCCTTGTCTCTCTAATGCTATACGGTGTTCGTTTTCGCTTATTTTAAGGCACATGTTATATTTAGTAGGGTACTTCATTTCAGAAACTGCAAATTTGCTGCTGAGAAAGAATCTGCACCAAAGCATTGTAGTTCTCATTTGCCGTCGAAGAAATGTTTTGATTGTAAATTCTGATCCTAGAAATGTGAACTGGTGTTAGGTTCAACGAGTTTTTAACTTTTCAAACGAGCGACGTGACACCAGCTGGCATTCAGAAAGTCGTGGTTTCTATCCTCGTAGTCTATCTTCCTGACATTTTTTCGGGGTTTCTCGGGATCGCTGGGCGAATGCTGGGAAGGTTAATTACATCCCCCAGATTTCTATTTCACGTCTCTTTAGTTCGATCCACTTCTTCTTTCAATTCACCATCATCCTGCTTAGCTGTTTCAGGGTTTTAAGTGTCGGCGGGAGTCTCAGCATTGCATGGTAAGGAATGTGCTCTATAAACCTTCGTCCTTTGGATCAGGATCAGTCTCCGAGCCCCTCAATGGTATATGTAATCCTCAGCCGGTTGTACAAGCTGCCACCGGTGAGTTTCATGTGTAAACTGTAGGGGCCCTGCCCACTGCTGTAGTATCTCCTAGATCAAGTCATTCTCTGTCTCCCCTCACCTCACCTCTTCCTCCTGGAAGGGGCATAGCTACAGATACAAAGAAATCAGCACTTCCTTCTTGCGGACACCACATTCCTTACCATTTGTAGGCACCTTATTACGTCATGCTTACATTTTCTTGGCTGATACCGTCACCTTGTGTTCTGTATCGAACCAATAGAGCATATCTATGCTGGTGTTGTCTACTCATTGGATAATTACGAATAGGTATAGCCATCTCCCTCAACTAGAAACGAGGGGAGATAACGTGTCCTCTTTCAAACTGGTGGAGACCGATATCAGAAGACACGCCCTACAGACACCCCTACAGATCATCAGAATCTCGATGTCTATTACAATTTGTGCTTTGTAGAACTTCCATAAATCGAGGTGCTGAATCTCTCTCAAAACCTTGTCATACCTTATGCGTCATGGTTGGTTATAAAAGTTTTGGTTATTCATTATAAAATTCTATGTGATTGCTGAGAGCTGGTTTATTGGGACCTGAAAGCAACTAAGGCAGAAATGGCTCAATATATGTACGCTTAGCTTAATTTTATAATAAGAGGAAAATCATTATTATTGGCCAGATGCGAAAGCTAATATATTTTTCTGTTTTCTACAACAAATTTGCCACGGATTCAAAAGCAATTCTTTTTAATATATTATATTGAGTCAATTCCTTTTTTCCTTTGTAGGAAATACACAAACCACAAAGAGAACGCCCAAAATCTCCCTAAC
This sequence comes from Tenodera sinensis, assembly GCA_030765045.1. Classification (NCBI taxonomy): domain Eukaryota; kingdom Metazoa; phylum Arthropoda; class Insecta; order Mantodea; family Mantidae; genus Tenodera; species Tenodera sinensis. The sequence continues at coordinate 93,321,328 of CM060961.1, read as the reverse complement.
TTATTCAGATACGAAAGTATGTTCTTTTGCACTTTATATTACATCACCATTACATATGGTGCTAGTCAACTATTTTCGGTGCTTCGGTAAAAAAATGTCAAGAATCAACTGCACTTGCAGTAAATTCTATAATTTGTGAAAACAGATTAATAAATTGAGTGGTGAATACGGAAAAGAACTTTAGTCGAGATAATAGTTTCATCCAAGATTTGAAGATCCATGGTAACACCGATATCTATGGACTATAGTGAATATGGCCCTAAATCATGACCTTTTATGTATGTATACTGCTTGCGATGAAATACCTGTGGTGTTTTTTCCCTTTCTTTTTTCCGTTTCGTTTTGTTTTTGTTTTGGCCTTTGGTCGTCAAGGGCCAATTAATTATCATGATGTAATATTTCTATTAAGGTCTTACACTAGTTACTCTCTCACTCACACTTCCAGACTCTTTGCAGGATGGGAAATAATTCTGGATAAATAAATGTGACCACCCTCCAGCGGGAATTGAACCCGGTACTTCTGAATTATAAAGTTAGCATGCTACCCATCGGATAATAGAGTAAGTCATATGCGGGACTTTTATCCAGCTTTAAATACATTTTTTTGTGGAGTAACAATAATATAAAAATTCTACTCCATGACGTTCTCAACGAAAATCAGTATCACCGTCTCAAGTATGTCCTTTATTTAATCTAGCACCTTAGCTCTATAAATATTATTTTAGTCTATTAGAGACTCAGAAATTGAAATTAGCTGTCATATAGTCCATAATCGTCGGGAAGTACAATGCTCTCCAATGGCATAAGGGATATCAAAACCCTTAGGAGGTTCCTGATATTACGAACAAATTGTTACTTTCTCTACTACGTATAATAAGTTGGGAAAGTATTATATTCGACCCAAAATTTCGATGTCAAAATTTCACCAGAAATATATCTTTTGAAGCCCCCATAAATCCCCCCAAAAATCGCTTTTATAAAAAGGTCCTGTGTGTGTGTGTGTGTGTGTGTGTGTGTGTGTGTGTGTGTGTGTGTGTGTGTGTGTGTTTGAACAGACGGAAAAAGCGAAACATCGGTTAGAAACCAAAGTGGGTATTTAAGTTTAATATCTTTCAAGGATGAGGTACGAAGATTGTGAAGAAAATTCCTCCACTCTAATAATACCTTTTACAGGGAAAATGTTTCGAAAATTTTTATTTTCTCAAAAATGGCTCTAACAATTTTAAAGTGCCACAAGTTTAAGATATTTTTATGGCAAATGAAATGAATATTTTGAATTGTATGGCTATAGTCCATGTAGTCCTGTTTGCTGTTGATGGCTTTTGCTTAGCTGGTAAACCGTAAGTCTCGTAAGAGATAGATTAAATCTTACTATACAAAAATACAGATCTCGTTAAAGCACAATTTATGTCCGAATACACTTTTTTGTGGAGTGAACCATTCCGGAGATAGTCCTTATTTGTGTGAGTTTCATAATATTTAAACTTTTTCTCAAACGCAAAAGAACGGAATTTCAAAACCTTCATATAGCGACCAGCTTTAAAAGATTTGACTAACGCTCTCAGCATACTGTATTTCCTCATTCCCCTTGCACCTACAAGAAAATTAGCAACCAGATAATTTCTGTAAATGTTTATCTCGACTAACATGAAGTAGATATAGGAGTAAGATTTTGTAAGAATAGTTAGTACATGGGTAGAGAAAGTCATGTTGAGTGCAACACATCAGATTTTTCCCCTTATATGAATAGTAAACATCATAATATACTACTTTATAATACTCGTTTATAATTTACAGTTGTAAATTTCGATTGAAAATAAGGTATATATAATTAGACTGTAGATAATATAAAACTCTGCAATTTGTTGTCCATCAGCTTAAGTCCATCAGCTCATTTAAAGTTGGCTTTTGTAGCCTCATAATAGTTTCCATCAAATTGTGGTGGTGGTGGTGGCGGCGGTGGCATACTGGGCAGCAGGATTATTGTTGTGTTAATGAGATTGTCAAGAAGGCATTAAGGTTGTCTCAAGTTACGGCCGGCGAGGACCTTGTTGAGATAGAAAATGTCCTGCGAACATCATGAATCTAGGAAGGTGCCCATGTCGTACTCGTGTTTTCTCGTATGGGATAGCTATTCGCTGTCCCAAATAACATTTGTAGAACGGGGATCACCGAAAAGATTTGCTACAATTTGGCCGATTTCTTTAAGAAATTCTTTACCTTCCATGCTCCGTTTCTACAGCAAAAGCAACAAATGTGTAATCTTCACAATGTTGCGATATTTATTTAGTATCACAACTGATTTGGCAGCAGGTCCAAAAAGCTTGTAGGTAGTGTGAAAATGAGAGTGTAGAGGTAGATAGGCCTATAGACGGAGGAGATTCCACACTGAACAAACCGTTAGGCTATTGTGCTGTCTCTTCACCAGCAAATGGCCAAGAGGAGAGAAGGGAGGGACATTCCACGTAGTGTAACCCCAGTTTTGTAAACGTCTGCGCAAATGTTGCTGCTGGGCACGTTGCCATCTTCGCGCTATGTTTACTGGCTGCTAATTTCTCTTAATTCCAGTTGTAAAATCGTACGGTGACTGGTGTTATGCCAGAAACAATGAAGAAAGTATAGAAGTAGATAAACCTCCACCTAGAACTGTTGTGAAATCTGTTATGATATTGTGGTTGCAGAACAAAGGGATTCAGAGTGACAATACTATGTGTAAACAAGATATTTAAGGATGATTGTAACAAACCTAAAGAGATTTATAAAGCGGACACATTTTTGGCTTCATGGGCCACACTGTCGTTTACTTATCTCCAAACATGTGTGATCTCAGCCCCATAGAAGGTGAAATGAATAGTTAAATAAATGTAACAGGTGACTTATAATTACAGAAATTGCATGATATAACCTCGAGAGTATATCACTTGTGACGTAATTAGACTGACAGGGTTTTTGAAAAATATAAAAGAGGTAGAATGAAGAGTGAATTAAAAAGGGAGTAATAAAAACATCGTTTACGTTTTATAAGCTAAATATCCTCCATAAACTGAAAAGAACAGTTAAGTTCCACTATTTTGAGCGAGATCTTTGCTTTAATCTAGCGTGAATACACATTTCAAGATTGGCATTATTATCGCTTCGCTGTGTACCTGGAATTGTTTACTGACGTACTGGCTGGCTGCATTCCTGCCAGGAACCACGGGCTGGTGAACAAACTGTAAGTTGGACCTCAGGAGTATAGGATGAAATGAGAGCGTTTTATGGGCGCGATGGAACCCGGACGAGCAGCGCGAGGCAGCGTGAGGGTCCCTACCGTGTGCTGGAGATTCTTTATCTCGACATCAGGGTTCGCCAAGCAGCCTCCAGCCTCATGGGTTTCGACAGCGGTCCACCCCAGCAGGTCAGGCGATTACAACGCCACTCATCCGTCGAAAACAGCTGTTATAGTTCTCAAAGTCCCCACACAACAGCGCAAAATTTGTCCATCGTCAACAGTTCATACCCTGAAATACCAGATTGAAATAAACATGAAGTGAAATGGATGGAAAGGAATTTCGAGGGATGTAATTATCGCTCCCGGCATTTGCCTAGCGACCCGGTAAGCGGGGTACAGTAAGCGGTTACAGTAAGCGGGGAAAGCATTACATTCCATCCAAAAGTTCGATACCGAAATTTGACCATAATAACTTTTTCCAGATGCCCTAAGCAAAAATCTGCTGTTGCATTCCTATGAATTTCATTGTTTCGTTTTATTTAGCCTCTACAACCTCTTCATTTGAAAGTTTATTCTATTTAAAGTGGAGTTATTAATGTATTTACATATGTTCAGTATATTCCGAAGCTGAGAAACCAAGAATTTTAAGAGCATATCGCAAACTACACCTTACGTTTACATGAAACACTTTCCCAAATTGGTATTTGACAACACTTGTAATTTTTCGAAGTGCTGTTGCTAATTTAATTTCCCTTGATATTATGCAAAAACATTTCGAGCATTAGCTTTTAAACATCTGGCTTTAGATTCGGCTTCTTCCACACCCCTTTTACCTACAATGAAACGTGTGTTGAAACTATGTGTCTCTGCAAAAGATTATCTGAATCTATATGGTGGATAGAACCAATCAGATGAGTTGCACTCACATGACCTTTTCTATTAACGTGTTTACAAAAGCTTCGTACTCTATCCACTTCTTGTTAATTCAGATAAACTTACGTTGCAAAATTTACACATTTCGTTAAAGGATACAGCAGATAAAGCAATAGTCTGATTTCTTAAAACGAGTAAGTACCATTAGGCGATGAATGCCTTTAAAATTCCATACATTTTGCATGACAATAAGCAAAAACGGAAAAAACAAACAAACGAACAAAAATAATAGTGACTGCTATTTGAGAAAGCAATTTGATTTTTCAAATCAATAAAAGAAATATATCTGAAATGATTAACTCCACAAAACTGTGTTTTAACGAGCATTACCTTTTTGTATGGGAATAATTTGCCCTCTTTTACGGTTTGCCCACATTATATAAAAGGCTTTCAGAATGAAGACTTCACGTATTATTATTATTATTATTATTATTATTATTATTATTATTATTATTATTATTATTATTATTATTATTATTATTATTATTATTATTATTATTATTATTATTATTATTATTATTATTATTATTATTATTATTATTATTATTATTATTATTATTATTATTATTATTATTATTATTATTATTATTATTATTATTATTATTATTATTATTATTATTATTATTATTATTATTATTATTATTATTATTATTATTATTATTATTATTATTATTATTATTATTATTATTATTATTATTATTATTATTATTATTATTATTATTATTATTATTATTATTATTATTATTATTATTATTATTATTATTATTATTATTATTATTATTATTATTATTATTATTATTATTATTATTATTATTATTATTATTATTATTATTATTATTATTATTATTATTATTATTATTATTATTATTATTATTATTATTATTATTATTATTATTATTATTATTATTATTATTATTATTATTATTATTATTATTATTATTATTATTATTATTATTATTATTATTATTATTATTATTATTATTATTATTATTATTATTATTATTATTATTATTATTATTATTATTATTATTATTATTATTATTATTATTATTATTATTATTATTATTATTATTATTATTATTATTATTATTATTATTATTATTATTATTATTATTATTATTATTATTATTATTATTATTATTATTATTATTATTATTATTATTATTATTATTATTATTATTATTATTATTATTATTATTATTATTATTATTATTATTATTATTATTATTATTATTATTATTATTATTATTATTATTATTATTATTATTATTATTATTATTATTATTATCATTATTATTATTATTATTATTATTATTATTATTATTATTATTATTATTATTATTATTATTATTATTATTATTTTTTTATTTTTTTATTTATTAGCTATAACAAGCATGCCCCATCGCAGTAAGCGATACTACATGCTATTACATTGATACCTATTACATTTATTTCTATATTCACTGTCACTATCACTTCTACTATCTTCCAGTTGTCCTTTAAATTGAACTTCCTGTATTTATATCTGGTCCTTTGTTTATTTTATATCACTACACCATATCACTTCCACTATCTTCCTATTAGCAGTTGGAATATACTATTTTAATTCAGCAAAATTAATGCTTTGAATAAATGTTTTGAAAGCCCTTATGTTGTTTGTGATTAGCTGCTCTTTAGTCACTGGCCATTTGTTATTATTAGATTCAATGGCTTTCTTCATTACTTCCCTTTGCTGATTTAGTTTGCCACATCGATATATCAGATGTTCTACTGTTTGCTCTTCTTGTAGACAGATGCATCTAGAGTCCTGTATTATTCCCAGCCGGTGTAAGTAGGATTTAGTTAGTCCGTGTCCCGTAATCATTGCTGTCAGTGTGAAATTCAAGTTAATTTGTGTGCTCATTCTTCGAACAACTGATGGGATGAACTCCTTGCAGGCTGCTCCTTTCGTTGTATTAGTCCACTCTTCTTGCCACTTCTGCATCCCTTGTTCTTGGATTTCACTGACATATGTTGTTTTTGGTTTTTTGTTGTACACATAGTCCGTAGCATTATCAATCGCAGCCTCCTTAGCTAGTTTATCAGCTAATTCATTGCCAAGATATCCAGCATGTGCTTTGATCCAGGCAAAATGTATGATCCACTTCTGTTCTTTAAGGCTTTTGAGATTCTTTTGAATTTCTTCTATTAATTTATTATGTTTTGAATTATTTCTGATTAGATCTAGGGTAATTTTGCTATCTGTATACACTGCAGTTATTCTTTCTTGTACACTTATGTTCATATCCTGAAGTGTTGCTAATCCTCTAATGATTGCCACTTGCTCTGCCTGGTTATTGGAGCATCTGTCATGTAATTTAGCCTTGATTTTATGTATAATTTCTCCGTGTTTAAATATTACTGCTGCAGCTCCAACTTTTCCATGGATTTTACTACCGTCTGTGAAGATTTCTATTTCATAATATTTTCCTTCAATGACTTCTTCCATAGGAATACACTCCGCTGGATGGGGCCATTTTGCTATATGTAAGGGTGCATCATAATATGACGATTCTGGTGTCATTCCATGTGTTATCTTGTATAGTTTTGCTGCTTCTGCTATTTTAATATAGATAGGCTTCACTCCAGCTACTACACATGACGCATCAAAAGATATGGTTCTGTATGCTTTGGCAATTTTGATATTAATTATTCTCTGTGTTCTCTGAAGTATCTTTATATTTTTCTTCCTCTCTAGTGCCTGTTCCCAGACAGGTGAACCGTACGTTAGTATAGGTGCTATTGCTCCTCTGTATATAGTTCTAAGAGACTGGTGGCCGAGTCCCCACTGTAGTCTTGCAACTTTGGTTAGCATGTTTGTTAGTAGGAGTGCCTTGTCCGTTATGTTGTTAATGTGTCTACTGAAGTTGAATTTTTCATCTAGGGTTATCCCTAGGTATCTAAGTTCTCTAACCTGCTCAAGTGGTTTGTAATTCAAGTATACCTTGATTGGTTCATTACCAGCTTTCCTTCTCCTTGATATTAATAGAACCATTGATTTTGAATCGTTAAATTTCAGTTTGTTTTGCTTTGCCCAGTTCTCTACTTTCTTTAAGTCTGAGTTTGCATAGTTTTCTGCTTCTTTGTTGCTGTTACCTCTTGTAAGTAGAAGTAGATCATCTGCAAAAGCCACTACTTTTGATTGGTTTGTTAGTTTCAAGTTGAGAACTGAATTGTACATTATGTTCCACAGACCAGGACCGCAGCTTGAACCCTGTGGACATCCCCTGGTTACCTCCTTTGTGATCTTGCATTCATTTGTTTGTAAGGTCGCTGTTCTGTTACTGAAGTAGCTGCCTGTCAACCTGTATAAATTTTTTGGGCATTGAAGTTCTTTGAGGTTGAGCAAAATACGTGGCCACCAGGCTGAATCAAAAGCGCCACGTACATCTAAGCTAACGGATACAACACATTTTTTTGCTCGAAGGCTTTCCTCTGTGAAGTGTTTCACAGCCATGGCTGCATCCACTGTCCCTTTCTGAGGTGTGAAGCCAAACTGGTTTGCATTTAA